>VDFB02086081.1:359302497-359450302 GCA_007258455.2 Sequoia sempervirens
AGAATTGTTCCATGTGGGAAAGTATCTCTCAATGTTTGGAATTGCTGTGCTTGCCACTTAGCAAAAAATGAATGATGTATGTATGGTCGTATCAAATTTCGAAAATCTTCCATAAATTTTCCAATGGGAATCTCCTCTTCTACATAGATCAACCTTGTGGATTCTTTCCCAAAATTTGTTTGCAACTTTACATACTTGTACCTGTGTCAGTAAAATATGTGAATAACTAATAAACCATACTTGATCAATGAAACATTACATCAAAGAGAATCCAAATAACTTGATCTATGAGAAATTGAAACAAATAAACTCTCTAAAAATAGTACTTACCTCTTGCAATTTACTATCTTTGTTAGGTTAGTATCCTCAATTCTTGAAGGAAATTTAGCCAAATTTCCACATGTCTCATAAATCCTTTTATGCAATTTATTTGAGGTCCATTTTCATGATCACATAATATAGACTTTATGAACAAACTTGCATGTTTAGGAGGTGCATTTTGAAACCCACATCTTTCTTCTCTCATCTTTTGAAACACATGATAGTAGAGATCAAATTCAATATGATAATGACAACAAGTTTCAAAAAACTTGTTTATCTTCACATAATATGGATTTAACCTTTGAAACATTGTTTTCCCAATCTTTATATGAGGATATGCATTACAAAAGTTCATATACATCTCAAATTGTGTTATGTCTAGCCAATGTTTGATATGATTTTCATAAATACTAGGTCCAATCCTATATCTCATAACATCTCTAGTATTTGATGATGGACGAGTCTGATCATGCCAAAAACCTGAGACCAAGTTCCTAACAACATCTTCAATCATGTCAGAACGAGGAGCTCTACACATAATTGTCCAATTGCCTTCTAAACTCTCATCCAAAAACTTTCTCTTTTTCTCATATTTTATCATTGTGGTTCTACTATAACCAATTTCAGTTGAAAGTGCTGACATTTTTCTTTTTCTTGCTATATCTTGATGTACAATAGATGTCAACATCACCCTTCTTGTAGTGGCCTTATCCACAGTTCGAGATCCTTTCCCAATGGAATCTAAACCCTTTTTAACATTTTGAATAATATCCTTTTGTAATCCCATGTGTTTCTTCTTATTTGATGATGAATGGACACCCAACAATTGTAATGACTCTTTGAGCTCATCACGAAGAAGTAAATGTGATAACAATTAGGTTTTTTCAAGTGTATCAAGATGATTGAAATGATGATTGATCATTCCATTTATAGATTTAGTCATTGACCTATTTCTCTTATTATAAGGCTGGTTGGCATAATATTTCAGTTTCTCCATAACCATTTCAAGTAAATGATCTAAATTTCTATGAGAAATTTGTTTCCACCTTCTCGAATCTAGTTTTATATGCTCATCCATACTGAGGAAGTGGATCCCCACCCCCTCTAACATGCATTGTTTGAACTTGTGCCTCCTCCCTATCTTCAAGGACCATGCATTCTTGAGCGGATTCATTTGATCCAATGTCTAGATTTGGCTCGACTTGAGCATGAAAACTTCTTGCTTGTTGAGCCCTTCCTACACATGTGTCGCAAAATATTTTGCAAACAAAAGTGAGAGATGATGTTAAATATATAAGTGAAGTTATGTATAAAAGCAAACAAATTGATAAAACATGATGAGCTATAAGTGAGAGAAGTTTGTGCTATTTTTATATGCTCATCCATACCAGTAGAAGGAAGTGAGCTTGACCCCTCTCCAACAAGCATTGTTTGAACTTGGGTCTCCTCCCTAACTTCAAGGTCCATGTGTTCTTCAATGGATTCGTTTGATCCAATATCTAGATTTAGCTCAACTCCAACTTGAGGAATCCCTAGAGCATAAAACATAAAAATAATTTGAGAACATTGAAGTGATGAAAATAAAATATGAAAGATACAAAACATTGTAAATATTGAAACAAAAAGAATTGGCTTAAGGAATTGGAGTCAAGGATCATATAAACATTGCAACTTGCATGACCAAGATGACTTGAGGATGTTTAAAAGTATTTATAGTCATTCAAGTGCAATGATGGTTAGAAACCTTCTCAAATTAAAAAGTACTAAAACACACACTTGAGAGTAAGTGAGAGAGAGGCGAAACAAGCATGTACCTTTGTTTCTTTCATGATAATTCTCTCCAAGCCTTTGATCAATGCCTTTGTTCTTCTTCTTTGACAATTTTCGTTGAGACGCATTTTTTCTTTTTCTTTGTTGTCCCATTTTCTTCTTCAACTTAAAGATGACTCTAAACAAGTCCTCTACTAACTTAGTTAAATTATCCTCCAAATTTTTCCTTGATTGATAAAAATGAAAAGTTGTCCAGCTCCAATATTTGCCTCCTTGATAAATGTGCAAAAACTTCTCCAAAATCTGTGCTCCAAGTGAATCAAAATTATTCAAGTGTACATGGAATAACTAGATCCTAGTTTAAAATGAATCAAGTAGTAAACAAAACAAGCATTTACTGTGGAGTTTGTTGTTTTAATTCATAGGTACGCATAACATATCTAGTAATTTTAGAATTTTGGTAAAGCAGTCAAAAATGTATAAATATTAGAGGTATAATTTGAATTGTATTTTCTTTAATTATATTTGAATTGAATTTCCGTTAGCTGTCAAAAATGTATAATAGAGGCATAATCTGAATTCAAATTCTTCTTAATTAAATATTTGAATCTGAATTTCAAGCTCTTGTAAAAAACGATAATAGCTTCGATATAATTTGAATTGAATTTTCTTAAAATTATATTTGAATTGAATTTCAAGTTACTTGTCAAAAAGATTATATCTTGTTCTCAACTCAATGGTTCATGTTGCTTAAGTCATTTTTAAAAATATTTATTGTGATCAACATGAATGAACTTAATTATAAAATGGCATTGATTTCCCTAAAATTCTACTAGAGATCAAATGTATATTGAATATAAGGAAATGTAAGTTGTAAGAGATCATAAAATAAGAAAACATGTATGTATATTGAATATTTAAAGCAAATGCATACATATATTACGTGTAAACATGTTTAAACCATAAGCAAACACATGTACATATATGTAAAGGGATTCAATACATATAAACATAACACATATTATAAGCAAAGAGGCAAATGTATGTATATATCATATAAGAAAATATATGTACATATATCATAAAAGAAAAATGTAAATTTAAGATCATCAAATGTCGAATACTAAAGATCAAAAAATAAGCAAATGTATGTATATCATATAAGCAAGTGTAAGTTAGAGATCATCAAATATCAAATACTAAATTTTAAAGATCATCATATAATCAAATACACATCATGTGGTAAAGATCATAAATCTAGAATGCATGGCCTAATATGAATGTCTACTCCTAGACGAATGGCCATCTGAATGAGAACGGTCGTGCTCTGATGGATGTGCTGACCCCTGCAAATAAAATTGTGTACAAGATGTGTTAAATACATATAATTTTTATTAAATAAATTTTATGAAAGTTATTTTTAAATGAACTTGTATTTTTAAATATCAATCTAGAACTTGTATTTATGTATGCATACATAAATATATATTTTATGAAAACTCGCATGTCCACTGATAGCAGATTCATCCACAGAGTCACATCAATCATGCACATGATCTATACCAAGGCTAGGAATGATATGAGGTATGTCCACCTGTAACAATATATATACACATATATATCAACTTACATGAATATCTAGTTAAAAAGAAATTTAAAAAATAATGAAAAAAGAATTGAAACATGCACATGCACACATACATGCACATCATCTGATATCAGATGACCTAAGTCCTCTGAAACATTCGCGTCCACCATATCCACCAAATGATCAAGCGACGAATACACATATGCATCCATCTGATCTATCCCATGTCGTGCTAGAAATGATGAATGTAGAGGACTATGAAGTTGAGATGGTATCGGTGATGATGAACCAAAACCAATCAACATATCAGTAAAACCCATAGTCTGTGCAGCTACTATATGAACTGTAGGTGGATTCTGACGTGCACTAGTGCTCGGCTGAGAGTGATGGGATCCTGGAACTGAAAGACCTCTGTCTCAAATGATCTTTAACATGCTCTATACCAATCCCATTGTTTGATGCAATGTGGGCATATGCCTCCAACAGGTCCTCAGCCAAACAATGTAGAGTAATGTGTGACATATATCCTGTAAGTGCATCAAGTTGTGTAGGAGTAGGGATGTCAGCCACTGTAAAAGGATCCATGGTGGTCCACTGTGTTGAAAATGGTGTGGATCAGGAATGTCTAGATATCAAATACTATCCTACACGATCATCAGATATCCTAGTGGTGGCAGCCACAATGTCACCTATAGTGTCAATTGCTTCCCTTTGGGAGCAACAACAACCTCATCTGCTATGGGGGCTAGAGCTGGGGTGAGAGCAGGAGACCTATCACCAACCAATACCCTAAACATTGGGGGTGGTCTATCTGCTCAATGATATGTGGGCCTATCAGCAATCCTACCATGCCCCTGACCAACATATGGTGGAATGTCCAGGTAATTAACTTTTAGGCCCAAATGGACCTCAGCATACAACTGCTGAACAAAATACAATGGAATCTAGTCATTGTTTGGGTATAGACAATGTGCTGTGAGAAATCGTGGGTAGATCAATGAGGCCATAGCATGATTGACACATCTAGTGACCTGGTATCCCCTAACCTTACACACATTTTGATAAAATGGAAAACAAGTGGTTTTTATCATTTCTTTGGTGACACTATCTTGTATTTGTTTAAGGGGAATGACACCATGTACTTCTTCCCACATGCAAGAAAGAATAGCAGTCACTCTGTCTAGGGAATATGCACTAGTCCTCTCAAGTTCATCTTTTAGTTTTTCTAGACTATGCAATATTAACATGCATGGTTCACTATATATCCCCGAGTTTACACCCTGTGCTAATGAATCTCTCAATTTTTTTATCTCATTACTAGTATTTGCAAACAAAGAATCTAGCACAGGTGGAACATGATCTACATTTTCCATGTGTTATATATATATATATATAGTACATCTAAAAAAACAATGGGACTTTGGTAAATAATATATCTAGATAAAGAGAATACAAATCTAAAATAGAACTTGTAATAATTCATCTACTCATCAATAATATTTTCATACTATTAACTTGATTTAAAAAGAATTGGAAGACAACTATAATCTATAACATAGCATCCTTAAATGGTTCAAATTTTAAATGAAACGATGAAAGAAAGAATAAGAATACAAAGATTAAAGTATAAAATCATTTGAAAATAATTGGGGATAAAAATATTTAATCTAATAGTTGTTAACATAAATGAACTTCAATTATATAGCCAAGAACATAAAAAAATTATAGATTGGAAAGCAAAATAAATATGTCATATTACTTGAATCAAATCTAATAAAGTTTGACTTCATTGCATACTTGTTATAAATATCTCACATGAACCAATGAAACTCAACGTGTCTCCAAATTACATAAGAAGAGAGAACCTAAATGTGAAAAAGAAAAAGAAATTCAAAATCCATCTTTTTGTAATGAGTTTGTTAAAATTTAAAAACATTCAAGAACCCCAAAATGGTTTGAAATTGATGAACATAATAGAAATTCCTAAAGGCAAGAGGTCATCACAAACCATTCGATTGTGGGCTTCAAAAAATTTTGATGAATGGTTTTCCAATAAGATGTATTAACCAAAATATTCCAAATTTTTATACAATTACTAAAGATGTACAAAATGAGACCTTTACTAAATAAATTTCAAAATGCATCATTAAATGTATATTAACATCATCCGCACTCTAATTAAGAACATTAAAAACAACACCAACACAAAGAGATAAAATTAAAAAGTTCCAACTAATGATGTTATAATAATCCTCCCCAAGTTGATCCTCTCATCCCAATCATCATACTTAATGTTTTGGTACTTGAATCATGTTTATTATATTATGTGCTCCTCAACACTATGTAAATTAGAACTCTTAATAAACATGTTTTTTAAGAGGAAGCATTTTCTCTTTCTATTACCATAATGATTATTCTTGTTTTTGTAACTTGGTATTTCTACTTGTAGATTTTCAACTTTTTATTATGTAAATCATTCTTTGATACCCAAGTAGTTTGAAGACCCTTTTAAGATGAAGAAAATATAGATTTATCATTTGTAATCCTCATCCTTCCTTGCTACATGAGTAATTTTTTTTATGAAAACCATGTTTAGGAATGAAAATATCCAATCCCTTATGCTTCTGAACTAAAGTTTGCAATGCTTATGGTTCTTTTGGCCTTATAGATTCTTGAATCATTTTATAATATAAAACCTACATATAACCTACTTTGGCTCTAATAATTGTAAACCCTTTAGGAATTCTAAATTGTTGCATCTTGTCTTGATTTTCCCACCATTGTTATTCCTTTTGAATTTTTTACAAATTAGGCAAAGAATCCTTGCATTTATATAGAGGATCCTTACGTATGTTCTTAAAATTATTTAAGGTTAAATGACTTAATCTAAAATAAAGGTATATATGGATCTCCTACAATTGTAACCTCATTACTAGTGTTAACATATTTGATACCTTGATGGCATGACATAGATGATGTTGCTTGATATTGCTTTATCCATGGATACCCAAGTAAAATATGAGATATGTATCTAAAGAAGAAATAATATGACATAGAATAAGAACTTCCCTCATCTTTTAGACCAAAAAATTAAGGTAAAATAATGTATCCTATAGTTTCAATCAACATATCATTAGTCAATTTTAAATAAACCCTCAAATATGCATATGCTTGTTTATAAAATGATGATAAAACAAAAATTATTCAATGCATACATTTTATTGGTGAGTAAGATCAATAAACACACCCTTACATGGTTCATGATCCACACAAAACCAAAGGACCATTATAATTATTTGGTAATATCTCACAATGTGAAAAAGGTGTCAAAAAAATTAGCATACCTAAACCGTAAATTGATTTGTCATAAAGTGGGTGGGTAGCTTAGTGGTGGAGATTTGCATCCTAACTAGTTCATGGAAATTTCAACATGGTATTAGAGCCAAGCTAGGTGCATTTTACACCTATGTTGTGGCTCAAGGGAGTGTGTTGGAGAAATGATACACACCTAAGCCATAAAAGGACTCATCACAATGTGAGCCATTAGCTCAATAGTAGAGCATCCTAACACCAAATGGGAGGTCCTAAGTTTGAATATTGGTTAGTCCATAGAAATTTCTATAAAATTCAATCACTAGTACATAAGAAGAAGAATAAGTACCCTTATAATTTTTATTAATACCAACAAATCATTCCTCACATGTAGGTGAATCAATGATTTCAAGCTCGTCAACATGTATATGTACCTCAATCTCATGACCCTCATATAAAACCATTTTATTAGATTTATTTAGTGTAAAATATTTAAATTTTCATTAGGAGGAGCAATTGAAGGATTGACCCCAATATTAACCCCCTCAACCTAATTTTTTTTTACAATCAAATCCTTAATCAATTATTCCTTAATCCTATAAAATGTTGAGTATAATTACAATTAACTCTATAATTTAATAACAAAATTCTTTCTCATTATATCTTTTGGGAATAACCTTAGATTTATCTAATGGCCTAATAGGAGGAAGTGTAATCATGTTTGCACTAAGTAAATTTTGAAGCACATTTTACAAAGGAAAAAGTTGGAGGCTTTAGAGTCATAATATTAGAAACATTTATAATGTATAGTTTGTACAATGGTCATTTCCATTATTTTTTACTATCCTTTTGGAAATATTTTTTCTTTTCAAATTTACAAGGGTAGAATGATGTAGATGAAGCATTAGAAGATCCATAATTAAGTGTGGTATCCTCTAACAACTTTAGTTCTTAACATTCATCTCACTTGCACATGCAAATGTTAAGAGTGTATATACTTTGTAGATCCTTGTTTATAGTCAAAAAATCTAAAATAATATACTTCAATCCAACATTACAAATATTTGTGCATTGACCAATTTCAATATTAAAAAATAGACCCAAATGGAAGATAATACAATCATTTAATAGCATAATATTTTTAATTTCATGGGAAGAGCTTAGCCAATAACTTATCATCATACACAAAATCCAAATATGTAGCACTAAAGAACCTTGAATGTGTCATGGGATCTCCTTTAACATTGTGCATCTCAAATCTAGGATCCAAAAATCCAACAAAAAATGGATATGTAAAATTTTCAATAGAAATTGAATTGTGTTTGATTTTTATATGTATACATCTTTTTTTGTTTCCATTAGGTAGGGAATCAACATTACTTTTCATCTCAACAAGACTTTAAACATTAATGTCAAGGGTAGATAGAGGCACACTAGGATTAAGGACATGAATGAAAGTGGCAAGATGAGAAATGGAAGGTGGTGTATAAATTTGTCGTGACATAATAAATGAGTGTGGAGTGACAAAGACTTGCGTAGGAATATCACAGTGAGGGGAACATGGGAAGTGTAAACAAAAATAATGAGAACTAATGTGGAGACAAGAGAACTATGTGCATCATAATAAGTAAGCATGAGATGAGATCTAGGAAAAAGGAGAGGATAAATTTGGGGAGATTTGGTGGAAGGAGAAATAAATTGCATTATAAGATAGATAGGAGTAAAACAATAAGGAGGAATACATGAAGAAGAAGCTTGGGATGGAGGGAAAATGGCACATCACTCAAAGGGATTGTTGAGCTTATCCTTTTACCTATTTAACTTTAAGTACTTTCTTTCCACATGGCTTATTAATCAACATAGTATATGAAGGAGATCAATCATTGTACTAGGATTAATATTACTAGCCAAATTTGCAAGATCCAAAGAAAGGTTGTGTGCATCAAAGCTATATCTTGATTACCATTTTCTCAACAAGGGCCTCATGGTCAAATGATTCTTCTCCATTATGATAAATTTAGTATCATGCATATTCCCAATCATACCAATTTTAGCTTGATTCACAACCATGGTGGGATTGAACTATGACTTCTTACTAGGAAAAGAGGATGATTTTGGTATTAGAAGGAAATAAGGATCGAACAATGTTTAGATTTGATTAAGAAATTAGACAATGAGAAAGCACTTAAATCTAAAAACTAAATAAGATTCAAGAAAACCTTTATGGCCAAATCGTAGGACATACCAAATTAAATGGCTTTGCCAAAATGAAAAGAAAATAATTTCTTTAGAGTTTTCTTTTCTAATTAGCTAGGATAAATAAATACAATAAGTAAATACACAAATTACCTTCGAACATACAATTGAATTTAAAAATACTAGACAAGCACACTATAGAATTGACAAAGAGGGTTAGGGTTTTTAGCTTCATTTGTTATATGGAGATATTTTATTGTAATGTACATAATCAATGATATGATTCTTGATTTTTTATAAGATTTAATATTATGACACCTTAACAAACCAAGATATGACTTTCATGGTTCACTCCTACATGTATGGAATTTACATTTTCATCTACAAGTTTGACCCTAAATTTGTAGTTTTAAAATTATTTTGTGACATATGTGTTTAGTTTATTTGTTGTGTTATTAGTTGGATGATAGTTAAGGTGTCCACTACGAAATGGTAGATGATGGGGAGGTGATGTTGGAGCATTTGACACTTGAAATAATGTTGTAGATGCATTGAAATTATAGACCTCCCATCCCCTAATAGATAGTTGATAGTTTTGATATTCATTTTTCTCATGAAAGGTGTTTAACAAGACAAAAATATATGCAAAATAGGGAAGCAAAATATTGTATTGAAAATGCTTTAAAAAATTTCAAACAAGTGCAATTTGAATTCAACAAATTTTAAAAAAATTGCATTTAGGGTTTCGAAATTAAACAAATAGATGTATTTTGAACTCTAAAAAAAATTGAATTTTAAATACCTAGTGCTCAATAGTGCTCGATATGCAAACTGGAATGATGAACTTTGAAGAGATGAACGAAAATTTTCTTTTTCCGAAGAGAGAAACCTTGTTTTGTTGCCGTTACGGACTCTATTCACCGCGCGCACTAGGACAGTGACTGGTAAAAGAAGGAAGTAAAATGACAGTGAAAATGAAACAATTTTTTGTTTTTGTCATATTGAAGGGGTTCAACCGAACCCATTTGAATATGTTTTTTTATTCGGGCTTTCATTGGTTCGGCTGAACCATGGGTTCGGCCAAACCCAATGGTTCAACCAAACCAGTTTATTGGTTCGGTCGAACCATTGGGTTCGGCCGAACCCATTCAGTATGGGGAATGGAAAAAATCTGAAATTTCCTTCCTCTTAGAAAGTGTAAACCACTATTCTAAGGTAACCCATACAGGAAGAATTTTGAGGGAGTGTACCTACGATGCCTTGATCAGCAGGAGGCTAAACATGTGATCACTGAATTTCATGGGAAACACAGCACAGGTCATGGTTCTACAAACTCATTGGCACACCAGATCCTTAGATCTAGTTATTACTGGCCTTGTGTGTTCAAAGATGCCCATCAGCATACAAGAACATGTCACATATGTCAGATCTTTGCATCAAAAGAATGTCATTAAGCCATGCCATTGCAGCCTGTCTACGAGGTAAGACCATTTTCCCAATGGGTGCTGGACTTTATCGAGGTCATTAACCCAAATTCTTCTACAGGACACAAGTTTATTTTGACTACTACTGATTATTGCACAAGATGGACCGAGGCTATACCTTGCAAGAACAATACAACAGATGTTATGATCAAGTTCCTCACCAAATGCATCACAACTAGGTTTGGGGTACCCTTCGCTTTGGTATGTGACAATGGCTCTTCCTTCTCTTCTGTTGAGTTCGTTTTGTGGGCTTATGATCACAAAATTGTCTTGAAATATTCTTCAAACTATTAGCCACAAGGCAATGGAGTTGCAGAATCAACCAATAAGAATCTCTTAGGGTTAATTAAAAAACTATTAGAGAACAACCCTAGGGACTAACATACCCAGCTAAGATTTGCATTATGGGCAGATAGGACTAGGATTAAGGCTGCTTTAAAGACTTCACCATTTAAATTGGTGTATGGGCAAGAGCCTGTGTTCATTATTCATTTTCAAATACCTATCCTTGAGTTCATGCAAAAATTCTACTTTAGTGATGATAGAGGTAAGATTAGCTACCTTGTTGAAATTAGAAGAGTAAAGAGATGCTGCCTTGCAGCAATT
Organism: Sequoia sempervirens; assembly: GCA_007258455.2. Classification (NCBI taxonomy): domain Eukaryota; kingdom Viridiplantae; phylum Streptophyta; class Pinopsida; order Cupressales; family Cupressaceae; genus Sequoia; species Sequoia sempervirens. The sequence goes on from VDFB02086081.1 coordinate 359,313,775, forward strand.
CTATAGACATCAGGTTGTTGTCAAATGTTGGTTTGACAAAAGATCCAAAATCAAGGCTTTGAGGATATCAAACATTGTGTTGTTATGGAATAAAGCTAGTGAAAAGAAGGGCAATCACCAGAAATTTGATAAGCTCTGGTTGGGTCCCTATCAGATTGTTGAGATCCTAGGAGAAAATGCTTTCAAACTGAGTTGTTTAACTAGAGAATATGTTCCCTTGCCTATCAATGGACAGTTTCTTAAGCATTATTTCAAGTGATAAGGCTTGCTAATTCTGTTTTTCCTATAAATAGTTTGTTGTTCTTTATGTAAATATTTTTCTTATTTCCTGTTTGTAAATAATGTTTTTTTTGTTTGTAAATGGTCTTGTTGTTGTTTGTTGGTTCTTTATTTTTGTCCTTTCATTTCCTTTGTTGTTTGGTTTTTGTCTTGTTTGTTCTTTGGGGTTTCCTCTGTTCTTTCCATCTTTGAGTAGTGGGTTGTTATCTAAATTATGCTTTGGTTATTAGGACATAAGTGGTTTAGATATTTTTAGGCTTGCTGATTGGGTGATTTTTTCCTAAACTTTTTCTTTATGCCCATTGTCAATAAGAGTTGTTGAAAGTCTTGAAAACAAGGTACAAAGTAAGTAATCTTCATCAACTCCCTCTAAATCTATCACAAATTATCAAGATCATCTCCTCTTGTAATGGTATATTTGTCCTAGGATGACAGTGTTGTAATATTTGAGTGAAAAATCTGATCTCCCAAGTGTTGTTATGAGGTCCATGGTAGTTTTCAACCTAGAACAGATGTTAAACATTTGACATATTGAGAAAAAAAGAATTCGAATGAAATATCTAAAACTCTATGAGAAGAAGAAAAAAAAAGAGATAACTATTTAAAGAGAAAAGAGGACTCAATATGAATGGTTGATTCTAGTATCTCTACTGGGGCTATGGATGCCTAGCTGGCAGTAGAACAATGTTGTGAGAAAACTAGAGGTATCTCCGTTGGGGTTATGGATGCCTGAATGGCAGCGAAGCAATGCCCAGGACCTCATTGCACAATAGCTAAAGGGAATCAACTCATGTAGCTCAAATCTTCCACATTGTTGTCTAAAAGATAAAGAAGACTTTATAAAAGAGTGATGCACAATCAAACACACACATAGATTCAGGGGTAGCCATTGTTGATTTACATTTGAGATTCTAGCTTAGCATTGGTTGTTAAAACTAACCCAACTGGAGTTGTGATGTTCATGAACCAGGAGTTTTGGGTAGCTGAATCCTTTAGTTTCTTGAAAATGGTTAAACCATTTTTCCAGCCGAGTCACCATTTGTTATGCCTTGCATAACCACCCCATTTTCTTCTAGAACAAAATGGGTCCCCCATTCTCTTTGTGCTTTACTTGCCTTTGTTTTTTGGCTTTGGTCTTGGGAATTTCCTTTTGTTTTCCTTCTGAGTCTGTACTTTGTTTTATATAAATTTGGTTTTTCCTTAGTTGGAATTCGAGTTTTCTCCATTTTCCTCACCATCCAAATTTTCCAGGAACTCGCTCAAACTCCGACTAAGCGCTATGGTTCGGGGATTTTTGGTCTTCGCAGAATTCCGCGTGGACTGGATTTTCCCTATTGTTCCCCCTCTAGATTTTCTAAAAATTCTTGAGGCCTCTAGAGATGCACCTTCTTAGTGGATTTCTTTCTCCTCTAGATTTTTCTGAAATCCATTGTTCCCTGTTTTTTCCGAACTTGCATGAATGTCTCCTCCTTCGCAGAAATCTGTCTCGCACAGATTTCTTTGGAATTTGATGGAATGTGAAGAGATATGAAGTATTAGGACTTGTTAACAAATGATTTTATGATGAATTTATTTTATTTTGAGATCTCACATGTTGTTCCTTGATTGATAATGATCAGGTTAAGTTTCTAGTAGGTGTTTTCATGTTTATTCCATTAGAATCCGCCTGGCTTGGAATTCTTCAAAATTCCTCCCTGGTTTGGATTTCACGGGTGGACCTGAAACCCGAAATCTAATATGATCATTTTGTTTGAAGATTTAATGACGCCCTGATCCCAGGATTCATTTTAATGATGATTTTGATTAATTAACCTCTATTTGTGTGATCTTTACTGTGGCTATCTTTGTTGAATGCAGGATTAAATTCTGCACATGACGATATCTCTCATGGAAGTCAGTTGTAAAGCATGCCTTAGTTCCATTCAGCATAAAATTCCTAAAGGAAAAAGTCGCTGAGACCCTCCTATTGTTTGGCTGACTGGCAGTTTGGTTATGTTCATTTGAAATCCAAAGGCTTGCTGAGACATTTCAGTCACTATGAGTTTCTATGTGTCTCGATGATGGGTGTGATGTCTTAGCAACAAAGGTGGGGGTGGCATCGGCATGAAGTCTCACTGACCAAGCAAGGCCTCCCCGAAGTAAAATAAGCTCTCAGCAAAAGGAGGAGACTTCAGTGTAATGTCTCAGCGAAAGAGGGAAGTCTCACCGACATGAGGTAATATCGGCATAAGGTCTCGCCAATCTATCAGAGTTTTAGTGAAACAGAAATGTCATCGGAAGGATCTCGCCGAGAGAGAGATGGCTTCAGCAAGATGTCTCACCGATAGGGTGAACTCTTGCCAAAATGAAACAGCATCGGGGAGAGAGGTTTACATTCGCTGAAACGTCTCACCGATGGGGTGAGGTCTCGATGAAAGGAGGTATTATCGCTATGAGGTCTCGGTAACTAAGAAATGTCTCACCGATAGGTTATTCCTTTGGGGAGAAAGATGTATTCACCATAAATTCTGGCTGAATGGTAAGGGTCTCGCCAAAAGGTTCCCCCTTCATGTGATGTCTAGGCAGCTATGAGATATCTTAGCAAAAGAGATTGTCTTTGATGAAAGGTCTTGCTGACCCAATAGGGTCTTGCCGATACAAAATGAGCTCGAGGAGAATGAAGGGGTTCAACATAAGATCATGCCAACTAGCGATGGTCTCGTTGACATTTTTTCTCCCTTTGGTGTAATAGAATACACTCAATGAAAGGTTTTGCCAAACCAAAGATGTCTTGGCAACAGGGCGTGAGTTCAAAGTGAGGTCTTCCTGACATGAAAAAGTATCCCTGACATGGGTGTGCTCGCCAAAGAAAGAAAGGCTCGCTAAGAGGTCTTGCCGAGGGGATGTTGTCTTACCAATAGGTTTTGTGGTAATAATATGACTTGTGCAGCTCGATGGGAGGTCTTGTCGGTTGTCTTATGCTAGGTTGATCACTGCTATGAGGTATAATCACATCGAGGAGACATGATTAGTGTCTCACCAACATGCAATTCCATTCGAATGACCTTTGACCGCCCAGGAATCTTACATGGCCTATGTTCCACCAATCAGAAGAAGCTAAAGGAGTGGCCCATTGGCCCTTTGACTGAATGACTACCCTTGTGAAGAAGATCAATAGAATGCAAATTACATGGACTCATTCTGAGATCAAAGGTGATGGATCAGCTTGGGTGTTGGTGTTCAAATCTAAAGGGGGGCTCGGTGTTTCTTGCAGAGATGGTCAACGTGTAGAAAGGTCTAGAGCAAGGAGGTGGCCGAAGGAAAGAAACAACCACAAGTCTCAAGAACAATTGGAGTCTACTAGCAGGAAAAAGGCAGATCGCTATTAATGGTGATACTTTGGAGCATTCAAGGCAGCTATGCAAGGGAGTTCGAAAATGGACACGGAATCATGAAGTTAATGTTGTAGCTACAAAAGATCTGAGATCACCCCTAGAGTGATCCTTCACCAACATGGACAGTAGGGATATATATTTGATGCAGAATCAACTTTATTGAAAAGATCTGACGGCCAACCCTCCTGCAATCAGTAGATATTTTGTAAACCCCAAAAATAGGGTGTCCATTGCATTCTTTTGGGCACATCCTGTATATATGGCATTTTTGCCTCTTTGTAAAAAAAGAAAAAAAGGGAGATACGATGTAGGGATGCGAGTTTAAGGAGAGATAGAGATAGATTTCTAAGAACAGTAGTAATTTTCTAAGTAGTAGTAGAGAAAATTTTAAGAATAGCAATAGAATAGGAGTTAGATCCATAAGGCAGTAATGTATACTTCTGGTTTTCTTACTATAGATGGAAACAATCTAAAATCATAGGTTTTCTATACATTGGTGATTGTGCCAAATTTGTAAATGTTGCTTACCTTTTGCACTAATAGTAGAAGCAACCAGATTTAATCTATTTCATATTGTGTTCCAAAATGGTGTTCATCTTGGGTTAATCATTTGATTTGAAAATTTTTCAAGGAAAGAAGTTTTTTTTTATGTTTTGTTTAAATAGTGATTTACAATCTGTTGTTAAAATTAGCACTATGGATGAATGAAGTTGTGTGTCAATCACAAGTGGATTTTTTTCCCCAGTTTCAATTAGCAATTCCTTGAAAGGTAACAAGTTTGGTTAAGTTGGATTTATTATTATTCTTTTTAGTTCCAAGCTTTGATCTATCTTTTTCTATTTCTTTAAAACCCTAGTTAAAATAGGTTTGAATTTATGCTTGATCTTAGAACAATCCAGAAGCTCAACACCAGCAGGCCCCTTGAACATTATAGTTCACATCAATCACTGAGTGAAATCAACATAGTCAAGAACCGATTACAAAGACCTTGGGAGCTAAGATATCCATGTGATCATCTTTCTCTTTCAGGAGAACAGGATAGTAATATTCTATTTAACTGTTACTGTGCCACTTGGACCATCAACAGTATGATTTTTTGAAATGCTTAGACTAACAAATCTATATTATGATGATGAACATGCATGTGAGATGATGTGCAAAATGTTGATGGTTTATGTATGTAGGATGGATGTATTGGTGATGATGATTAACTATTCTAGTATCATGTTAGTGTGGAAAAGAAGAAATAAGATGACAAGAGGATGCAACAAGCCAAATTTATGCTAAGATGATGAAAATGGATGATTTGCTTATGAAGAATTGGGATTTTAAAAGGGCCCCTTACCTTATGTTTGATAACACACATAAGCATGATGCATCAAGGTATAAAGAACCAAGATGGCATTGCACTTAGTGTGATGGACTTTGACTCAACAAATAGATAGGAATATTCTTTTTCACACCTAACATACGAAAACCTTGCTAGGATGCACTTTAGAAGTTTCAAACACCTCGGACCAAAACATAGAAAGGTATAACCTATTAATGCAATAGTCAACAAGCTGCCCAAAACACCTTCCATACATATCTAACAAAGCAAGTATTCACTAAGTTATATTACAAGAATGTCCAACAAGTACAATAGAAAAAAAATTAATGATCGTTGCCCCATTCCCATCTCTCTAAATCCATTTGTTTGGACATCAACGAGAGGTTATTGGAATGAGCGCAAAGAGATAAGTCAAAAGAAAAAGATAAAGTAAACAAACAAGTTGATGTTCTTCAATACCGTTAACCAAAAGGAAATGTGTTTCTAAGGATAAGAACCCAAACTATTGCTAAAATATAATTCCCATTGTAGGAAGGATACATCCTGTTAGTGGATGGCGGCACGTCATTTCGTTTATCCAAAGTGTTCTTTTTGATAAATAATTCCCTTTGTAGGAAGGATACATCCTAGGACATGATGTTATTAGATGATTGAAAATGTCATTGATTGGATGATAGGTTATTGACATGAAGAGTTCACCAACCTATTTACATACTGACTTAAACCTGAAACTTGACATTTTGAGTTTTTACTTTTCACCTGCTAGACTTTTTTTTATTGTTTCACCAAAGGTTGGGGATGATGATCGTTTATTATGAGTGATGTTATTGTGGGTGAAAGCGAGATGAGACAGATGGATTTTTTCAAATATTTGGATTTTTTTGGAGTTTTGAAATGTTTTGAGGCTATTTTTGGTATTTTTTGAGATTTTCAAATGTTTTGATTTTTTGTTTTTCCAATGTTTTAGGGTTTTTTGATATTTTGACCAAGAGACTAACATAAGGACCTATCCTAGGAGCCTTAGGGGCTGATCAATAGAATAGCCTTGCCTATGTTATACACACAGAGACCACGTAGCTCGACTGATGACTTGACTAATTTACAAATGAAGATATACATGATGAAATGTTAGTTTTGTATGACAAACTCCTAAAGGACTGACCTAAGTGTCTCGGGGGACGATCAAAGATCAACCTTACCTATGTTCAAGGCTCAGAGACCTGTAGTTTGACAAGAAGACTTTGTTTTTGACTTTATGACTAGCTTTTTGACCTGTTTTGGGATTTTGATATGTTTTGAATGTTTTCGGATTTTGTGATTTTTTGTTGTTTTTGGATTTTTTTTGGATTTTCTGATGTTTTTGTATTTTTTTAGATTTTAGGACTTCAAGAATATACACGAATCCGATCTGATGAGAAGATTCCCCCATGTGATGCAATAGACTACTCTGATAAAGGCAGGACAAACTGACCTTGGTAATGGGTTGAGTAATACTAGGAGGGATCATGATCTACAAACATGAGACCAAGCTATGATGCGGATGCCAAATGTATGGATGGTGGACGGAGATCTGAATGTGATGGATGATGGAAACATAATGGATGGATGATGCAGAACAAGTCGTAGAGATCCTGGTGGATGGAAAGTTCTTATTTACACAAGGCACCTACTTGCCAGGTTTTCACCAAGGTACTTGTCCAAAGTGCCACCGAAGTGGTTTTCACCAGAGGACGATTTTTTCTCTTTCCTATTTTTGATCCTTTTTTTTATTTTTTTGGATTTTTTTCTTTTTTTATTTTTTTCTGTCACCAAGACACTTTTTTTCCAAGTTTTCACCAAGGTAACCATTTTTTCAGGACATTTTCTGATTTTTTGATTTTTTTGGTTCTATTCCTTGAAAGATTAGGCATAAAACTTTTTGAGATGAGAGTTGTTCATGGGCTCTTGCAGAGGTTTCCCTTCAAGTTGATAACTAATATGCCCCTGACTTATAGCTTGTGATGACAAATGGTCCCAACCAGTTGGGTTCAAATTTTCCTTTACTATTTGGATTTGGTACGTTCTTCTGATTTTCCTTTAGTACCAATTCTCTGACTTGGAAAGTCCTGCTTCTGATTTTCTTGTTATAGCTCCTCTTGATTTTGTTCTGATAGACTTGCAAATAATTTAAAGAATCTATATACCGCTCATCCAATAGCTCTAGCTCATCCAGTCATGATACTCGGTACTCTTCATCTGTGATGAGGTTTTGCAGTGATATTCTTAGTGACGAGAGCTCGATCTCAATGGGGAGTATTGCTTCTGATCCGTAGACCAAGGAGAAAGGGGTGGCACCAGTGGGTGTGTAGATGTTGGTTCAATAGGCCTAGAGGGTGGGATTGAGTTGTAGATGCCAATCACGACCTGCGTCATTGACTATTTTCTTTAGGATCTTTAAAATTGTTTTATTTGTGGCTTCTGCTTGGCCATTGCCTTGGGGATAGTATGGGGTGGAGAAGCGATGTTGGATTTTGAATTTTTCACACAAGTCATGGGCATCCTAATTCTTAAATGGTGTCCCATTATCTAAGATAATGGCTCGTGGGACACCGTAGCGACAAATGAGATAGTTCAAGATGAACTTTGATATATGCTTCCCAGTTATGTCATGGATATGGCTCCCACCCACTTGGTAAAGTACTCAGGGGTGGTTATGATGAACTTGTGGCTATTAGATGAAGTGGGAGTGATTTTTCCAATGAGATCGAGTCCCCACTATGAAAAGGGCCATGGTGTGATGATGGGATGAAGTTCTTGAGCTAGAGCATGGATGAGGTCCCCATGCTGCTAACATTGTAGGCACCTTTTGACGCAGTCATCTACTTCTCTTTCCATTGTAGGCCAATAATACCCCATCCTCAGAAATTTCTTGGCTAGGGTCATTCCACTCGAGTGTGAACCACAGATGTTGTTATGTACTTCAGTTAAAGCGTTCAATGCCTCCTCAGCATTTAAACAACATAATAAGGTTCCTTCTATGCTCCTAAAATACAAGGTATCTCCTAGGATGATGAATCGGGATGCCTTTTTGACATAGGTTCATTTTAAGGTTGAGGGTAAGTCAGCAAGTAGGTATAAATGTCATGGTACCAGGGATCACTGGGACTAACAATTTCACACAAATTATGATTCTGGTACCTTGAATGTGGGAACAAGAAGTTGCTCTACCAAGAATTCATATTTTGGGACATTGTGAGGCATGTCCAGTAGGGATCCAATCATTGCCATGGCGTCTAATGCTCTATTTTTTTCTCTAGGAATCTTCTCAAATGTGATTTTGATAAAGGATTCCTTGAGAGTCTCCACCAATTTCTTGTATGGAGTGAGCTTATCATCCTTATTCTAGTACTCACTGTTCATTTGGTTTATTATCAGTTGAGAGTCTCCATATACTCTAAGGGCCATGATGTGCCACTGCACTGCTATTCTAAGACCTATAGTTAAAGCCTCGTATTCTGCAATGTTGTTGGTGTAGGAGAATGCCAATTTATATGATCTAGGAATTCAATTCCCCTATGGGGTGATAAAGAAGACACTGGCTCCTGCTCCATGTTGTGTATATGAGCCATCAAAGAAAAGTTTCTAGTGGTTGGTTATGTTGAAATTGAAGATGGATTCATCTACAAGCTGATATGTGATGAATTGGCCTTTAATTGCTTTTTGCTCTACATATTCAATGGCATGCTCTGATAGTATCATGACCCATTTGGACATTCTTCTAGTGAGCATTTCTTTCGATAGTAAGTACTTGAGAGGGTCAATTTTGGTGATGAGTTTGACTTTGTGCACCAACATGTAATGTTTGAATTTTTGTGAAGCAAACACTATTACTAAACATGCTTTTTCGATGTATGAGTATTTTAACTCATGACCGACCATTGTCCTGCTGATATAATATATAGCCCTTTCTGTCTCATTTTCATCGTGCTGAGCTAGGAGAGCTCCAAGGGCTACTGTTGTTGCTGACACATAGAGAATTAATGGCTTTCTTGGGATTGGTGGCATTAGGACGGGTGGTGTAAGCAGATATTCTTTGATCTTATTGAAGGCTTCTTCACACTTTTTATCCCACTTGTACACTACTCCATTATGATGTAGGTGAGAGTATGGATTATGTTTATCTACGAATTGGGCTATGAATCTTCAAATGGACTAAAGCCTGCCTTGGAGACCTCTTAATTGTTTCAATGTTTTGGGTGCCTCCATCTCAAGGATTTCTTTTACTTTGGCAGGGTCTACCTCAATACCCCTCATTGATACTATGTATCCTAGCAACTTTCCTAATTGTATGTCAAAGACACAATTCTTTGGATTTAATCAGACCTTGTATTCCTCCAATCTATCAAAAATGGCACTTAAGGTTGCTATGTGATCCTTCCTCTTTCTGGATTTGGCTAGTATGTCATCAAAATAATCTTTGACAGTTTTATGGATCATGTCATGGAAGATTAATGGCATGGCTCTTTGGTATGTTGCTACTATATTCTTCAAGCCGAATGGCATCATATTCTAGCATTAAGTCCCCCATGGACAAGTGAAGGTCATTTTGTGTTGGTCTTCTTTAGCAATCATTATCTAGTTGTATCCCAAGAAACCATCCATCAAGGAAAGCATTTCATGTATCATCATCATGTCTACGATCATGTCAATGTTGGGCAACGGGAAATCATCTTTTGGACATGCTTTGTTTAAGTCCCTGAAATCTATGCAGATTCTGATGCCCCCATCGGGTTTTGAGATAGGAACCAGGTTTGACACCCATTCTAGATAGTCAATTGGTTGAATGAATCCTACATCCAATAGCTTCTTTAGTTCCATTTTGACTAGTAGGGTGATCTAAGGGTGCATTTTCCTGAACTTTTTTCTAACGGGCTTTTCTTCAGAGTATACTACTAGGTGATGAACTATAATTTCTAGATCAATCCCTACCATGTCCATGTAGCTCCATGCAAAATTAACTTTTCTTTCTCTCAAGAAGGCTGCTAGGAGTTCTTGTTCTTCTGATAGTAATGACTTTGCGTAGAATGTGATGTGTGGGGTTTCCTCTGTTCCTAGATTAACTGGATTACACTTTTTTGCTACGACTATTGATTTTTCCTGATGGAGAGCTCTTAAAGGAAGATTGAATCCCCCATCCTTAGGTTCATCATAGAGGTTTTCACTATTCGATGTGTCCTTTCTTTTTACTTTTTTCAGGTCAAAGAGTGCCATAGTGTGGTTTTCACTCAAGGACTTAGATATTATTCTCAATTTTTCACTTTTGCGAATGAGGGATTCAATCATTTCCCCATAGTATGCATGTGTATCTAGATCACTGAAGAATCCTACTTTGTGATCCCCATGAAATATTATCCCATAGTCCCATGAATCCTGAGAGTGCCTCATTGTTTTCAAATGTGTCAAGAATTGATGGTCCTTGTTGATCATAATCGATGAGTTGGGGCTAAACTAGGTGGATTTCATGATTTTGATGCTCTAACTCAAAGGATAAGGTGCTAATCATGAGATGGGTGGTATCCTTGAAGAGCCTAGGTAAGTTGGTTATGGGATCCTCATCATCACTACTACTACAAACGTTAGTTATGTCAATTGTGAAGTTGTCTATGACTTGACCTATAGATATGGGTAAACGAAGTTCAGCTACGGATTGTTGAGGAGGATTATAGACCTTTCTAACTGGAGAACTTTGGCCACATATGGTTATACTTAGAGGGGTACATCCAAGGCCAATATTTGTCATTCACGTCTCTAGAATGATAGGTATTATAAGCATGTTGTCGTTTTGTCCAAGTCTCTAGTTTCTATCATAGCCCATTGCAAGCATCATTTGTAAACCTTTGCTTCTGTCGTCCATTGGTAGATCAGTTGCTGGTTTCTTATCTTGGTATAGGAGATGAGATGGGTCCTCCTCTATGACTTCTCGGATGAGATCTCCCCAGCTTTTGAAGTTGGGATATTCTTCAGGGGATGTTTGAGATGTTGAGGGTTCATTTGATTGCGGACATCCTTGTGATCTGGGAGATTGTGGTAACTCTCCTACCACAAAAGCATTTTTGGGAATCGTTTAGTTTATCCTAGATGATGACTTTGATATCAGAGATGGTGGGAATGGCAGGAGTGGTGGGTGTCTTTGTCGTAGAAGTGGAAGTGAGAGTGGTTGGATCAATGTACGGTGTTAATGGGCCTTCATCATTTTTAGGTACTTGAGGTATTTTGTAGTATTTTTCCTCAAGGTTCTTGCAATAGGAGAATGGTTCAGGATCTCCATGGATGGTGACCTCTTGTCCTTCATTTGTGAATTTGACACATTGATGGAAAGTTGATGCTACCGCTTGCATTGCATGGATCCATGGACATCCTAGGAAAATGTTATAAGGCAAGTTGAGGTCCAGGACTTGACAGGTGGTTTCCATGATAGTTGGCCCTACTTGAATAGGGATTCTAATTGTGCCTTGGGACACTCTTTCCTGATCATCATATGGTCTGATTGTATTACATTTTCCTTTTTCAATGGAATCCTCTAAGATTTTTAACTTCTTAATGAGCTTAAGGGAACAAATATTTAAGCCTGCACCTCCATCCACCAAGACTCACTTGACTTTACTTTTCTACACTAGGACCTCTAAATGGAGTGCATAGTTATGAGATGGTTGAGTGGGAAAATATTGGTCAGAGAATGCAAGGAGATTCAAGGTAATGATATTTCCGACCATACCTTGGAATTGTTTTGCATCAAGATTTGTGGGGACAATGGATGAAGCCAATGCTTCCTCAAGGATTTTCTTGTGGGTGGATGATATTTTTAATAACTCCATGATGGAGATTTATGTTGGTGTTCTTTTTAGTTGATCAAGGACATTGTAACAATTGGGAATGGATGTTGAATTGGACATGAAAGTTCTATTTGGTTGAGATGATCCTATGATAGGAATTTTTCTTCCTCGTGTGGTGACTCCACAATCAACTTGAGCTCCTTTGATACTGATTACTACATAGTGTTCATCTAGGGAAGCCATGATGGTTTCATACACATGATTCACATTTTTTAAGGTGCCTTTCCCCTTATCAGTGTTATTGTTCCATTTATTGTTATGGTTAAGCATCTGATTTGTGTATATTTTGAGGTTTTTTTTTCTTGTTGGTTATTCCACATTTATGATTCTTTGATCAGTGAGGTCTTGGACTATGTTCTTTAGCCTCATGCAATTTTTAGTGGTGTGCTCTTTGATTTTGTGGAAGTCACAAAGCTGATTTTTGTTCTACCAAGGAGGTTTAACATCTGGTTCTTGGTAGTTCTCATAGGTGGGAATCTTGATGAGTTTTTCATTTATTAGTTTCTCATGATGACTTTGAGTGGTTCCCCAAGAGTGGTGTACTTTTACTTGATAGAATTCTTATTTCACTGGGGAGGTCCCCTTTGATCATTGACATTATTGATCACCTGATTGTTTGGTTGTTGTTTTGTTGATGGTTTTGGATTTTTTGTGTAGGTGTGTTTTTTTGAGGGGCACTTATGACAACTTTGGCATTGATGACACCATCATTTGTAATATTTTTGTTTCTTTCCCATGTGCGAGGTTTTTCATTGTAATTGGTGAGTGGGTGATTTTTTTTTGTTCTAGATATGAGGTTGATTCTCCAGGTTGTGTCATAAGGGCTTGTTCGATGTTAAGCACCTCGGAAATCAGTTGGTCATACATGGTGATCCCTTGGACTTTGAGATGGAATTCCAAGAGGTCATCAAGGTTGGATATGATAGTGAAAACTTGTTGTTCCTTGGGCATGACCCATTTACTCTGATCAGCCTTGGATCCTCATCATTGTAGGAATGAAGCAAATGATTCATTCTTACCTTGTTTCAGAGTTGATAGTTCCTCAAGACTGACATCCATGGCAATATTACATGCGTAGTTTTTGATGAATGCATCTATGGTTTCTTGGAATGTCTTGATGCATGTAGGTAGGCGAGAGAACCATTCCATGGTGTTTCCAACCAAACTCCTAGGAAATAGCCTCACCAAATAGGTATCATCATACGTGGCTTCCATACAATGAACCTGGAAATCCCATATGTGATCTTCAGGGTTTCCCATTCCATGGTACTTAATGAATTTGGGGATCTCAAATCCCTTCGGGAATGGTTTCATTACAAGGATTTTGTTGAATGGATAAGGACACAAGTTGTTGGGTGTTTTTGTGGTTTGTCCTGACTGAAGGTCGAGCACTTATTGTGAGAGCAACTTGATTTGTGATGTCACATCATTTTGCATATTAGGGGGTGGGATGAAAGTGTTCTAATGTGATTTGATTATCGGTGGGATGGGTAGATTCGTTGGTATGTTGATGGATGATGTTTGCATATTCTATTGAGCCAAGTATGCTTGCAATTGGTGTTGTACCAACAATGCTTGTTGTTGGTTTTATTGCTACTATCCTATTAGTGCCTGTTGCTGAACTTGTTGTTGCACTTGTTGTTGAGCTGCTAATTGAGTTGCTTCGTGTTTTTCTTGATATTACTTTAGCACTTGTTGATATGATTATTGTTGCATTGTGTGTTGTTTTGCAAGATATTGCGCTTGTGCTTGTGCTTTTTGTGCTTGATATTGGGCTTTGGCTTGAGTGTGTGCTTGAGCTTGGGCTTGAGCTTGAGCTTGACCTTAAGCTTGTGCTTGAGCCTATGCAACTTGTGCAGCTTGAGCTACTTGTTGTTGTTGTTGTTGCAATAAGGCTTGGGCATGTGCAGCATGTTGTGCTTGTTGTGTGATTTGGGCAGCTTGAGTAGCTTGAGTGGCTAGTTGTGCAACTTGTTGAGCAACTAATACATGGCTTGTTGTTTTTGTACTTCCAGGAATTCCTTTTGATAAGCTGCTTGCTGAGTGGAGTGGCTTACAACACCATACTATATTTGCCTTATTTATTGGAGCTTGGTGGTGGTGGAGGTGGTGGTGGATTCGAAATGGTGCTTGTTGTGGTGGTGAGAGGCATCATTGTGTTGGTAATTAGGATTTGATTGGTAGATGGTGTGATTGATGTGGTTGGTCCTTGAGAGACCATTCTTTGGGATGTTAGGGGGTGGTTGATGATGTGGCGATTGCTTGTGCAGTTGTCATCTATTGAACATTATGATGTCAATGACAAGTTTTGAGAGTTTGGCATGATGCTTTGAATGATGTTTGGGATGCTGATTTGATTTTGATTAATATTTGGTAAAGGTGGAATCCCTAAACCAAGTAGTGGTGTGGATGATAATGGAAATGGTGGAAGTGGTGCAAACATGAGATATGTGATCTCTTGAGGAAATGGTCTAGTGTCAAAAATGTCCCCTAGTCCAAACATGTCACCCTCTCCTTGCGAGGTTATGATGAGAGAGGTTTGGGGTGTTGCACGGAATGATGATGATGGGTCACTTCGATCATGAAAGGTGAGAGGGAAATATGTATGCAATGGATTTTGGGGTATGGTTTGTCCCAAGATAGTGTTTGCATCCAAATCCTGATTGTTTATGAGAGGATGTGTTTGTAATGCAATGATAAATGTACTTCCTTTGTTAACAATGGGCTACGTTGGAGCAATGGATGATGTGATTTGTGGGATGTTTTGAGTGATGCATTGAAATAAGGGGGTAGATGAAATGGGGATGGTATATGAGATTGGAGGCATGACTCCAAAAGATGGTTCCACAATAGTGCTCACATCAAAATTAGAGGGGAGTTTAGCCCCTTGCTTTGCTAATTCGAGCATGTATAGTGAGGGATTGATTCTCATCATGATGTTGATAATCTTATGATTCTCCAAATTTTGAATTATTTCAGTGATTTCCACATGTGACATTCCAAAGGGATTATTGGTAAGATCCTCCATTTGGACACTTTCATCTTGATGGTCTTGCGAAAATGAAGGAAGGTTAACCATGAGACTACTAGACCCAATGAGATTCATTTCGGTAGAAGTTTGACTTAAGTCACATGAAGTAGATGTTTCTTTGTTGGCTTCCATATTCCTCTTGTGTTGTAATCTAGTTTGCACCATAAAATAGGGATCAATCTTCAAGAATGTGGAAGGTTAATTCTCTAATTCTTTGGATTGATCTAACTTTAGGTACAAAAGAGAAAAATTAGGATGATTTAAGGATCAAAGGGTGATAATGATATGGATGTGAGATGGATGTTTGATGGATGATTGGAACTCTTTGAGAAAATCTTGAAGGGTATGTTAAACTTTAGGACTTGATTTAGGATTGATTTGTTTTGGATTCGAATTTAGGTGGACACATAAACTCTAAGAGGTTGGATGTTGTCCTAGAGTTAAATCATTCACAAGATGCTAATTTGTCTAGGTGTGAGAAGAAGGATTCATCTAAACACTCCTATCCAAACAAGATGATATTGATAATGAACTTCTAAATCCCAAGATGTTGGATTTTATCAAGGGATGAATTTGTTCACAAGTTTTGCTAATTTGATCAAATATGTGGAGAAGGATGCATCTACACACATTCAATCAAACAAGGTGAATTTGGATTGATTTCAAATGATTTTCCCAAAGTTTAACATGAAGGATTTTTCCAATATTTTTGAAGAGTTGATAATGAGATGATATTGGTTTTGATGTTCAAAGATGGATGAAAGTTTTATTTTGATCCTAGGATGTACCTAAAAAGGCACTTGTTTACTAGACCTCGATATTGAAGAACATACAATACTTCTAAGGACCTCTAAAACTAAGAAGTGGTTCAAATTAAGCATACATTTCTAGATTGTTCAAAGGAATGAGTCTATAGAACCTTGTGAATTTTTTTATTATTTTGATATGTTTCTTTTGATTGTACTTCCTAATGTATTTCTTGATGACCTTTCAAGTGTGACTCCTAAATTTTGAACTTTGGCTCAAGGACTTTCGTTTTGGGATTTTGACTTTCTTGGAAATCATGAGGAATTAACATGTGTGAGAGCCAATTTTGTTATCTTTGCTTAGTGATTTTGTTTTACCACAAACACTTCTTTGATTAGATTTCCAAACTAGATGTCCAATGTCTCAATTTCTTTGAATCCCACAAAGTATGTTATGTGGAATTTTGATGAATTGAAGGCAAGGGTTACCTATTGTTTAACTTTAGTAGGAAAATTGAGATGTAAATCCAAGTGTTTAGAAACCTCTAAGGATAAAATACCAAGGGCAAGCAATAACACATGAATTTGGTCAATTGTATTTGCTTCCTAAAGGGTTTGAAATTTTGATGATAATGTTAAATGTTTGTTTCCAAATGTTTTCGAACAAGCAAAGCATTTTGTAACCAAGAACAAGCACAACCTGATGGATATGAAAGACAATATTTGTTGAGTCCCCACTTGGAAAAGTCCAGCTATGCTTATCTTTAGTGAATGGTTAGATGCTTGACCCCACTAGCTCCCCTCCATAGCACTCACTTATATGGGGCAGCCAAGCATCAACACCCATGAAACTCTCATGGCATGCTTTCCATTTCTACTAAAGACCATAAAAGTGTGGGGCAACTTCAGAATGACTGTTCTTGCACTAGCAAATAGATAGGGATTTTGGACTTTCTACAACAAGTGTTTTAGTTCAGACTTTCCATTCGTAGGAGTTGACCCAATGTGGCAAGAGACCATTGTTGCCCTTCTAGTCAAAGTCAATTGCATGATACTGACATTTATTCCAATACTCACATTTATATCCTGACTAGAAATACTCTTGGCTTTAGAGTGTTACCAGTTGAGTCATTCCCTTGGGTGAGTAATTTTTCCCCAAGGTAGGTCATATAAGATAAACAAAATCAAGTAAACATATTCATAGTTTGATCAACCTTCATTTAGAAAAAAAAGGGAGAACACATGCAATAGGTTTACTCATACTCGCACAATGTTTTGTTCAATTTTAACCCCAAAACGAAATGTGGAGGTGATCAATTTATCCAACCCTAAGACCATCAAAAATCCTTTTGATTCTCAACATCACTGTGAGGCACGAGAGAAGTGCATACGTCTTTTCAATGGCATTAGTTTGATTAATTAATCACAAAAAAAATTTCACATGTTCATTTTAAACCCACAAAGCAATGATTTTGATTCGTTTTAAAGCACCAAAATGAGATATGAAAGTTGTCTTGTTCAATTTATTAACCTAAAATGAAATCTAGTCAATTTTCCTAAAGTTCATTTTAACCCCTTTGCAGTGAAAATTGAAAGCTTTTGTAATGTTCGTTTTAAAGCCCAAAAACAAGTGAGTTAGTCTAAAACAGAAAATTAAAGCAAAACACGGAATCTCCAAGCATTAAAAAATGCTTGATCAACTCCAAATTTAATGCTTAAATTTCCTCCAAGATTCTTCAAAGATCACTTCTAGCAAGCTCCTTGTGCAAATGAAAATCCCTTCTCTTCGCTTTTCCTCTTATTCCTTCCTTCCTTCATTTTCCTTCCTATCAAAAAAAAATGCAATCATGTGAGGATCAAAATATTAAATTTGTTTTGATCATTAACTTCAAATAATAACATGATTTCAATTGAAAAGAAAAATGATTTGGATGATCATGATAATAAAAGAAGCATCAATAAATGGATCTGTAATTATTAATTTGACTTGTATGACTCTACAATCAGAAAGACAAATATTAGCATTAACTTTCAACAAGGTCTATGGTCTTTCAAGTAGCACACATTTAATGAATGCATTAACTTATGCATTTATGGATTCCATATTCCCAGCTAACTTGGTCGTTTATCCATGACTTCACTCAATTATTATGGATGAACAAAAAGATAGATTCTACATAAAAATATCACTGCAGATAATAACTCCACGTAAGGTATTGTTGTAGGAAGATCTCCCCAATAAAAGTACTAATCAATGTAGAAACAACAATAGAACTAGCGGTATTAATGATAGAAAGACATTCTACTTTCCGCAACAAATTTTTAATTGCAGATAGTAATATGAATAAGATAAACAACAATGTCGAGCAAAGCAGCAATATTGATTACAACAATGTAAAAAAAGCACATTGTAGCATAGACAAGGCACATTTATGTTTGACAATTCAACAATCTCCATAAAGGAAAGGCGGCTTAAGTATGCCTGGTCATGTTTGGGTAATTGTTGGACTATCAATAATAACCTCTAGACATTTTTGCCACTCCATCAAGTGTAAATCCAATAGCTTGTTTTTTTTACCTAGGATCAACTTCCATTTCTAATTCATCTACAAACTCGTATTTATCTACTAAAAGACCCCAAACATTATGATACAACACATGACTCCAAAAGTTTGAGAGAAGAATATATGAATGGAATTGCTAAAAATAGTGCAATAGGCATCCAACCCAATATTTTTCAGATGGAGATTAACACGAATGAGGATTGTGGTAGTAATTGTAATTGTACTGAAGAAGAGGATACATGTTCAATAGCTGGGGGATTAAAGAGTAATGTAGAGCCAAGAGAAATTCTTAATCAAGGTAAAGATGAAGTGGTCCTATTTCAACATTTTTAAGTACCTTCTAATGAGAATTGTGATAAGTTTCCTAATAGCTTATACCAGCCAACTAAGAATCCTCTATCTTCTACTTATACAATTAAAAGAGAGGTTAAAGTTCATTTATTCTTGCAGTTAAGGAATGACAGAAGGATCGGCGCTATAGAATGTATAAAATTTAATGATTACTTTGTTCACCCTCCAACTTTTTATGTCCAGATGAACCTACCATATCTTTTTGAGTAGATCCTTTGTTTCACTTGGGAAAGAGATTTATGACAATCAAGTTATAACTTCCCATCCCATCTTCCCAACTACTCACTCAAATAGGCTAATACCTATGCAGCCAGTTGGGAATAGAATTAAATATCAAACTTGAGGCACGAGTTGGGATGGTGCCATCTTGAGATAGAAGGAGTCGAGTGTCCCACTTGATATGGAGGCAAATAGTGATTCGTATTCCTTCGTTGATATCGAAGGAAATTTTAGTTTATTAAGTAATGGTGGGGTCACAAATTCATTGATTATTTAAAGACACTACATATGAAACTAACTGGAAAACACCACATTGTGATGACTTTCCTACAAGTTGTCACTTCAATAACTTCTAAGGTGCACAAGGCTTACACCATCATGGCCTTTCATTTTGTACTCAAGTGATTTCCCTGGCTAGCATATATTTTTTATTTATGAGCAGTGGTGTAAACCCCACTAAATTGCAACATAGGTGAAAGGAATAAGGCCAAAATTTCCTACGCAACCAAAATCATTACCTACCAAGCACCATATGTAGTTTATAATTGAAATCACTAGTTAAACACCCATACCACCCCCTTCTGTAAGTAACTCTGGCTTGGTTATACTCAAAAAATGCAACTTATCAAGAACATCACTTGCATTACTAACAAGCTCCCGTAGGAAAACTTCTTTGTGACTGTACAAACTGTGAACAATCAAATCCAATAGCCTACTGACCTCAGCTTGATATTCATGCTTCTCAACGAGGGTTTCAAATGTTTTCTTTTCTACTACGGTTGTCTCGCATTTAACATTGTCAGTTGTGGATCCTCTTGACAATGAAGTTCTAGAAAAACCGAGGCTGAATCGATTACAACTAGTTGAAGTGCCACATCTAAACCCAGTTTTGGCTATAGAGGCCATGCAAAAGCCCTGCCTTTGAGATGTTTTAGAAATTCTCGGGTGACTAGGAATCAAGTGATTTAGGGATTCACATCAAACCAATTCTAGAAAATGGGACCATTACTATAATGGATAATGGCATTGGCATGACCAAAGAAGAACTAATCGACTGTCTTCGAACTATAGCTCAAAGTGGAACCAAAAAAATTTTACAAGCATTAAAGGAAAACAAGGTTGGTCTTGACAAAGGAAGTGACAGATCTCTACAAATGTAAAGCAAAAAATTTACTAATAAATGGAAGCTACCAAGTGATCGAGATTAAACAACAAGATGATATTGAGTAGCAATATTAAAGACAAATATTTTAAAATGACAGTCATAGGCAAAATAAATCTGATTCTTTATGATAAAATAGGCACCTACACAAAACTTCTAAATGATGTGCTTCTCTAGTAAAAATGCAAACATCAAACCATTGGTCTATACTTTCTCAACCATTGCAAACCATTAGTGTGACCAAGCACGATACAAATCGAATGCCTAGATTGGAAGGTTGAAATAAACAAGTAAGGAGGCCCTCCTTCTAGCGCCATATGTGAGCACCATATAAATCTACACAAAGCTTAACTTCATAACATGGGTTAGTTCATGCAAACTCACTAAATGCTCCTATGAAATAATGCATAATAATTCATAAATAAAATGATCAAATACACTAATTGAAAGTATCAAATAAGTACAAATGCATACATATCCCATAGTGGATTGGTATCACTTTGTTGTGAAAAGTGACCCTTTCCCAACCCTTGAAAAATCAATGATGCAAATGATAATGGGAAAAATTAGCTCTCAATATGGAGAGAGTAACTTTTCATGAAGATTGTGGATGCTCACATGAGGAATGAGACCTCCAATTTATATAATATCAAGTTGGAAGAATGCCCAAAAAGAGAGCAATGCGGGAAAAATATTTAGCCAATAGGAAGGAACCACTTGTCCAAATGTGAGTGGATGGAGGATGTGCAAGTTTTGGTCAATGTGCCAATAAATGAGATTAGTTGGCCTTTTCAAATTTCAAATTTGGCTTGTTGGAGGGAGAAAAAGGGACTTAAATGCCAAGTGGGGGACACGTAAGAGGGGAGTTAATGCCATGTTGGAAGGGACAAGTCAACTTGATTTGAATTCAAACTTGAGGGAATATTCTCCAAAGATTCTTTGTTGAGGGAAAATGACAATTTAATAAATTAATTAAAATGCTTTATTTGTGCAAGTGGGAAAATTTAGAGAATGTGATGGGTGATTAGGTTAGTTTTAATCTTGATTTAGTTAACTTAAAAGAGGATTAGGTGATTTGACCCATTTGACTTTAATTTTAAGGATTAAACTAAATCAAACAGGAGATGAAAGATTTTTTAGATTTAATTAAATAAAGGTTTGATTTATTTAATCAAAGAGGGATAATGATAGGCCTAAATTAAATAAAGTTGATTTATTCAATTTAAATGGATGACCTTAGAGATAGACTTGATTTATTTGATGAATGGATTTAATGAACTTGATTTATTTGATGAATGGATGAATTAGTTAAATTCCTGATGCTAATTTTGCATGTAGATACACATAATATATGATTAGCCAACATGATCATGGATAAATCACTCACATAGAAAAGAAATAAAAGAAAATATAATGGTAATAGAAAAAGTAGAGTTTCATATAAAGAAAGTATATAAGTTCCAAATTAGAGGATCTATGTGCACCAAATTCCAAAAATGTATACACAACCACCATTAGATAAGTAAGAATGGGTCAAGAAATAAATACCTAATGTGCCACCAATACACAATGTGTTTGTGAAAAGTGCAAATGTTTACCAAGAAAAATATGTGTCATAGAAAAATAAATCCATGACGAATAATAACATATGTTGGGATAAAGATGACCTTTTGGAGGATGGTGATTATTTGTTCATTTGTCCAATGATTCATGAACATCACTAGAAACTCTATATTTATATCCATATATTTCTAGCTTACACTTTATGTTTTGCTTATTGATTTATGCTTTGGCCCTTTGATTATTCATTTTCCTTGTTTCACAAGTCCATTTACTTTTCATATCATTTTGCATGTCTTATTTCCCCCATTTTAGGTTTTTTCCCTCTTGTCTTTGTTGGCATGTTGGCTCCCATGCAATCATTTCCTATGTTCTTATCTATACTTTACTTTAGTCTTGTTTTTTCTCACATCTACCACTTTAGATAATCATTTCCCTCTTATTTTCTACTTGTTGGTTCCTTGTGAATCCTTATTTTTGGTCTTCATTATGATCTTTATTTTCTTATGATTCTCATGTTTATAGTTTGCATATGCTTCTATTGCACATATGATCCTTATCATGATTTCATACTTATGATCCTTATCATATCTTGATTACATAATTATGATACTTATGATCCCTATCACACTAAATTATTGCATTCATATTTCAATCATATGTCATTGCTTATACTTTTTGTTATCATCTGATGTACCTTCATTTCTTTATCATACTTCTAAAGATACCTTATTACTTTGTGTGTGCCATGAATTTCCCATTTATATACTATGATTTCATTTCCTTATCTTTCTCTTAGATCTACCTTATTACATTGGGAACCACTATGCCTTTACCCATGATAAGTATTATACAATTGTCATTTCCTTATAATTATTCTATAGCTATAATATTAAATATATCATGTCTTCCACATCATATTGTTTTCTCACATACCTTATAGTGTTTGTAAAATCCACATAAAGTACATCATACTGTCACCATTGCTACTTACGTTGCACCTCTAAGGCCACTTTACCTTTTTTATTTACCTATGTTAGGAATAAAATTATATCATGCATACCTTGATCATTATATCTAGTTTATGTGATTTGCATGCCTACTATTAGTAGTTTATCAAATAATGTTGTCAAAGACACTTATTAAATTCTAATATCATTTTCTATATAGGAAATTTTCTAAACACCTCTCCTTTTTCCTACTTTCAAAGTTTTCTTGATAGTTAAATTATAATTATAATTTTTAAATATTTCAATTGTGTGATAAAAGCCACTCATTTCGCATCTTTCCTCTAGTTTTTATCTTCTTATATAGCACTCAAGCCAATAAGGGGAACATGTCAAGATTTCAAGATGGGTTAGTACTTTATATGGACCCCATATCATTTTATGTTTGAATATATACTTTTAATACATATCTAAAAATATTCATATAATTTAAAATACATACTCATTTTTAAAAAATTATGTATGTGAAAGTAGGGAAAATTTAATGGTGAAATTTACATACCCTTGATATATCCTTTAGTTTTGGACCCATTTTGATAGAATTTCATAACAAGATTACATAATAATAAGGGGCACACTCTCGTGTTAGGTTTTAATCTCACCCTCATGCATTTACATAGCCCCAATTACACCTATTTCCACATATTTGCATTATTATTAGCTTGCACTTGCATGTATCTATTCTCAAACCTAATAGTTCACATTTTCCATGTTGGATTATGTTGGTTCCCAACATTTTAGTACAAAAATTTGTTGTCCTAGAAATCCCTTTATGCTTTTGGCCTCATTATTAATAGCATATATAATCGATCTAAGATAATTCCTAATGGTTCTCCTTTGGTTAAAATTTCCATTTTTTCTCCTTCATCTTCCTCTACATCCTTATAATGTGCTAGAAGTGATAAATATCCCAAAAAAAAAAAAATCTAATTATGGAGATGTCAACCTATACATAAGTTTTCTAACTAATCAAAGTGTTGATAGATACCCCTTCATTTATTCACACTTTTCAATAGCTCATGAACTTGCCAAGGTTTCAAAAAATAAAGATGTTAGTATGTTTGTGAGTTCTAAAACTTTTTGAAGTGCCAACAAGAAAAGTGGAAGATTTTTTACGATCATAAATCTACCAAAAATTGAGCTTGAAGTGCCAACACATAGAGATGTTGGTGAGTTTGCAAATTCATTAGAATTTTGATAAAGTTTTCCAAGGGATGATAAGCACTATCAAAGTTCCAAGATGATGATAGATCAATGATTATGTGAGTTCGTGAATTCACCAACTTATTAACAAGATTCCTTATGAATTTATAAATACAAAGAATCAATGAGAATTTTCCAAGTTCACAAAAATATTGATAAAGGTTCATGGTTTAGGGAAACTACCAAAATGTCATCAAGTTTCAAAATGTTTAGATTCAACATTTTAAAAATATTTTAAACTTTCTAAAATGTCAACAAAGTTTGGTTTGACTCAAAAATGTTGGCATTCTTGTACATTTACTCCTACCTACCCCCTTGCATGATCTAAGATGCCTCATCAACTAGATTTAATTTGTGTGGCTCCTAATGCTTCTTTATCACATTTTCGACATCTAGCTCATAGATTTCATGTGTTGTACCTCACCTTCTATACCTAAAAATAAAGGACACCATTAATGAGAATAATGGCTACATTCATAAAAGGTAAAAACCCCATATGCCTTGGGTACTATTGAATGCCTCTAAGGTAGGAATTTATGTATGAAACTATGGGATGGTGATGCAAGTGTGGGTGATCTCTACAATTGCATATGGTTGTGTTTCTTCTCCCAAGGTTACACAAATGTGCTAAGATATATATTTTTATATTATTATTGGAAAAAAAAAGAGTAAAAAGGTTGTAGAGCTAGAATGAAGAAGTGAAGTTTCGAGAACTATAGGTATTTCCTTCCAATGAATAGTTAGAATCATTTTATATTGTAATAATCTTGGTTTTGTCCCAAATATGTATTACATCATTATAGATCTAGGAAAATAAACTTAAATGTACCAATACATTATCTTTTGAATGTCTCCATGTGTACTGTATATGATTTTGGAGATTTTATAGGTCTTCATAATCACATTTTAGTGATTTAAATATTAAGTTTAATTAATTAGTCATCTAGAGAACTATAAATTTTTTTAAAGATTTTACACTTGGTATCTTTTTAGATTGGCCTAAGTAATATATGGGTTTTTTCATGGATTACTAAATCATGTTCATTTACATATTCTATAGTTTTATTTATTTATTTTCCTAGATGCATAGAGCCTAGCTTATGTGTGCAATTGAAAAGGTATAGTTGTTAATGATATCTTGATTGAGGTGTTGCAAAGGGGATTCCAATTATGCATCCTTTGGTGAATAATTTTTTTAATATTTTTTCTCCCTTGGTTATTAGAGACTCTTTGCTTCATGTTCAACCTCCCATCATAGTAACATACTCAAAATAATTAAATTAAACTTTATTGTATATTATTTTGAACTAGTCTCACTCATTACCATGTCTAAATATGCATAAAATATTTATAGGTTGTTCTAGCCACATTTTAAGGAACTTTAAATTGTATCCCATCTACTTTTTGCAGGTGTATAACCTTGCATTGTGAAGCTAGCATATGGGTACTTAGTGATGGATAGATAGGAATGTACTATGTATTGGATATGGTTTGTGTCAAGGTATTGTCCATTTCTTATATTTAAATCCAATATAGCACCTCAAATAAACCTCTTTAGTCTATAAAATCCTAAATTCAAACAAGGTCTTACCCACCTTAGTAAATTGATTCAAGGTAAGTGCAAGAAGTTGAGTCCACTTCTAGTGGAAGTGTCATTTTTCAACTTTAAAATAGGTACCCATTTATTTTTTAGAATAGGTACCCATTTTAAAATGGGTATTCATTCCAAAAGGTTTGAAAATCACAATCCATGTTTCACATTTTTATTTAGGCTTATAAAAGGCATGGTAACCCAATTCTTAGCCTTGGACCTACAAGTACAAGGTCATGACAATATTGAGAGAAAAAGCTGACTATATCAATATGACTGATGGGATTTTTTTCAAAATTGATCTATAAAATTAAAACCCATTTTAGATGAGATTGTGTAGATTCTAAATATATAATTTTTTCCCTGATTGGATTATTTTTTCTATTTTTCAAAAAAAATCGATGAAATTGGTCCATAAAATTGAAATATCAGGTTTTCTTATTATTTTAATAACTTTTTGAAAAATAAGATTGTACATGAACAATATTTAGAAAATTATTTTCAATTTAAAAAAAAAATTAAAAAATGATAAATTTAGTTCATCTTATGCATGATGTACACGTGGGATTTTCAAAACAACAATTACGACCAATAAAAAATTAACAAAAAAAATATATTAAAAAAAATTACAAAAAAATATCATGAACATTCTTCAATGTGTTAGAGATCATTTCCAAAAAGGATTTAGAAAAATGATATTTTATCTAGGTCAAAATATGGATGACATACACATGCATGGTATGGTAAAAAAAACTGACTTTTGAACAGTGGTTTTTAAACATGCCTATTGAAAATAAACTTGTCATCTGGGTATTAAAATAAATTACATATTTGGAAACTAGACTCTAAATACTAGATTTCATATTACTAAGTGTTTAAAAGATTCAATCTTTAAGTGCTTCAAAAATTTAGGTCAATTTTGACAAATTCTAAAAATTAGGGAAAACACTTCCACTTTTTGGCCAAAAAGTGGACTCAACTTCTTGCACACACCCTTCATAATTTCTCTACCTAATCATAAGTTTGATACTTTTCCCATATGTTTTATCCACTTATCTTTAGGAAAAGTTCCAACTTTAGGGATTTGGGAGCTTATAACTTTGAGCACCAATATCTTAGCACCATTATCAAGGATGAATCAATAACATTACTCAAAACCAAAAACATTTCACTACCAAGAAGATAAGTCTTTGATTGGTACTTGAAGATCTTTGATGAGAAACAAATTTAAGTCTCTCCTAAGTATAGAGTACAAACTTTGTTTAAGGTCAAATCTAAAAATAGCCTGTAAGTCAAAGAATCATAAATGGAAAGTGTTAGAAATTTAAAAAATAAATATGTATAGCCAAAAACTTGTTAAGAGAGATTCTAAGCTACAAACATTATAAATGCAAAACAAAAGAAAACCAACAATTTTGAGATATGTAAATGTCAAGATGACAAAATTATATTAAGAGTCTTGAAAAGAAGAAATATCAAGTGTATACAATATACATATAAGCCTTGCATATATAGTAAAGGTAGAGGAGGTGAGAAGGTAGGAGTGAAATTTTTACTACCCGTCTAGAGGTGTAACAATTGTGACCTCACTTAACAATTCTATGATAAAATGACAAGTATGCATGTACTAGGTGTCTCAAATGATGAGGACACATGTCTCAATCACATGAAGTGAGACAAAAGACTAAAATTCCCTATGTGGTAGCTAACTAGTGTGAATATGTGTAACGCCCCCACCAAGAACCCTAGAGGACAAAACCTAAATAGCGAAAAAATAGACCTTTTTTTTTTTAAAGTGAAATGTTACACAACTGAAATTGAACATAAACTTAATTACCATCATATGTCCTCTAGGGTACATAACTGCATTACTTATTTCTCATTATTCTATTTTACAAAACCATATAACTTAGTAATAACCAAATCATAATCATCATTAAGCATCACATTCCATCAAATGAACCATGAGATACAACCATACTAATAACATAAAATAATAACTAATTACATTCATTTCAATTAGTATGTACTATATCATTGATTCATAATTCTTCACATACATGAGATACATCAGTTTTAGTTTACAATTACATTTTGTACAATAATACTTCCTTGATACAAGTGAGGAGTGCTCAACATATGATACATGAAACATGATAAAGATACAATACATTTACAAGTACAATGATCACAAATCTCAAAGAAGATGCAATGTAGTAGTCTTTAGATCGAATGAAGCTGCCCTGATAGGAGCAAGAGAAGGGGACCCAATAGAGGACATAATATGTACTAAGAGGTAACAAAGGGCCCCACCATAATTGAAAGACAAGGACAAGGATAACACAAGACTGGAATAACTCACAAGTACAAGAAGAGAAACAATAACACAACAAAGACTACACTTCCAAAGGCACATAAATACTCAAGGTAAAAAAAAAAAGCAAGGGAACTCATGGTTGTTGTGGGGGAAGAGTCATCACATATTGGTCATAGGTTATCCAGGTAGATCTTCCTAGGCCTCAACCCCCATCCTAGGTTATCCTAGTAGCCTCTACCAATCTCCAGACCCTCATGCCAACTATGTGGAATCAACTTACCTCTCATGGGAACGAGATAGTTGATTTTCCATTCCAAGCCTTCCCATCTCACCTCAATCCTAAACGAGCGCTTGAGCTTGAGTGAGGTAAAAACTTATCTTGTTAATTTTTTAGCTACCCCATTCCCCCTAGTTTATTTTAGTTTTTCACTTGTTAACAACACTTCAACATGGGTTATCCAAGTGCCCCTTTGTGTGCCACCCCCCATTGGAAGCCACTCCCCTTCCGACAACAACAAACCAATTATACTAAAAACAAAAACACTTGCACATCTAAAAAATGAAAACAAAGCTCAAAGTGAGGCATTAACCTTCCTGCTCTAATGCTCCAATCAAGTGGTGAACACAATGTGTTGGGTTCATAACCCTCATAACCATATAGTACAAAACAACCATAACAAATGGTACATCAAGAATCTTGATAAGAAGTAGTTTCATACTAGCCTTTGGAATACATTCTATACCACATTATACAAGGGACTTCAATTTAATCAATAACCCAAAGGAATCCAAACTTATTCAACCAATGCATGTATAATTCTAGCAACAGATCAAATGGTACAACCACTTAAACAATTCTCAAACATTCAATCATCCAAAACTATGAAAATATTACTTGATGATACACTGGTTCAGATCTTCACATTATAAGCTAATAACATATTATTCAAAACTTAAAGCATCTATTCATAATTGAAGAGAGTGTCAAGTTATTTACTACCAATCTACAAGTAAATATTTTACCTTTCTAATACCCTCTCACTTATTTACACCATTCCCACACTAGACAAAATCCCACAATAACCTTCTTTTTGCTAGTCAAACACTATGTTTAAAATAGCTTACAATTATCTATTGTGTTCAAGATATCAACAGATAATAACAATTCAAGTTCTACCACTATGAACACCTGAATTCTGCATAGTTTACCTAAAGTCACATAACTCCATAGTTTCAAGAACTATAATAATGACATTTTTACTATAGTAACCTACATTCTATGATTTACAAAAGTTACCTTATCTCCTTATTTAACCAATTTTCATAACTAATCAAGAACACAATAATCGACACAACCATAAAATTAATCATAAAGTGACATAACATTTGTACAAAATTTCCTAAACAAAATACTCAATTCCCTAACCATCCTATTTACTAACATAAGCAACTCAGACCAACAATAGAATTGTTGAGTACAAATAAATTTACAATGTAGCCAATTCCAAAATAAGGGTGGTTTCGTTTACATTGAAAGATGATTCCACCTAACTTTTAACTAATTTTTTTAATTATTTCTTGATTTACCCAATTAAATAAAAATATTTAAAAAGTAGAATATGATGGTGCACTTTCGATTTTTTTGTAAATTTTGGTGTGCTCATATGAAAACCCTAGGAATTCTAACCTAAATATCTTTTGTCACATCTGCTATAGGGTTCTTATATAAGGTTTAGGGTTTTTATTTTTGTTGCTTGGTGTTCTATTTTTTCTATTGGTTGTAAAGTGTCTATTGTTGGTTAAGGAAAAGGAGGAAATCCTCATATTTACATCATCGTGTGACTGTCATCATACAAACGGTTTTCTCCTAGGCAGCTCTAAATCGTCCTTTTTATAGGCTAGGAGAATAATCTTTTGATCATTACGTCATTTGTTCCACATGATTCCAAAGTTGTGAGCTTACCATTCTCGTGTCGCTCTAGGGAAGTCCCCCCTTTTTAGAACAACTTGTAAGCATATGCATAAATTTTTAACTCAAGTCCTAATGACCCTTGCACCTATATGGCTTGTTGTTGATTTATTCATAAGTTTTCACTATGAAATAGCAATGAGCGATGAACAGTATTTTCTTTTGATATTGCTCATCGCTAATGGAATCTGATCCTTCAAGTTTCTAATAGTGATTAGTGAGGTTCTTTGTCTTATTCTCTTATCACTCATCATAGATGGCCATTAAGAAGAACATTTATAATAGTGATGAGCGATATGTTGTTACACCATATGATCACAGATGTATTGTAAAAGGTTGTTCTCAGATTATTGAACTGTGATGAACCTTATGATAAATGTAAACCATTCATCGTTGATTTCTTGCATAGTGTATGAGGAGAATCAACGGTGAACGAAGGCCTTATCACTCATCACATATTTATTTATGAACTTAAGTTCTAGATCAACGACTAGCGATCAGTGCCTTCTAAAAGGGTTTTTTCTTTCGCTAATTTTGATATGATCTTATGGGTGATATTTTGGCACCATTTGTTCTATGCAGGTGCATGTGTCTAAGATCTAATGTTTTATAGTATCTCTCATTGCTAATGTAATCCTAGGGATAAGGTGTCAATTGATGAGAGCACGATAAAGTGATAGTTGTGACTAGAAGTCAGGCCATTAAATCAAGGGATAAGGGCCACCATAAAAATATTTTCATTGTTGATAGAGCCAAGTTTGGATGAAGTAAATCAATGGTAGGTGATAACCATAAATGAAAGGTGCAATGTGGTGGTGTTTGGGGAGTCTCATGAAAATCAAGAAGGGAATCAACGAAAGAACTAGACGACCGTTGATGAAATTTTAAAGTGGGATGATCTAATGAACAAAAGGTCATCACATGAGTAAGTTCATTGCTAATGAGTACCTTAGGATTAGGGAAGGATCAGTGATGAAGCGAGGAGTGCAAGGATAGTTTCTCTCCAAACTGACCTTATGTACTTTTCTGATATAAATGAAGAGCATGGATTAGGTTGCCGATACATGCCAAATTGTTAGGACATGTATGATTAAATTAGGATTAAGGAATAACATGTCAATATTTGAGATAGCATCACTGTTTTCAAGAAGCAAGTTGATGATAGTCAAAAAATGATGCTTATGGCCACCTTAGATGAAATCTTAATTTCTCTCAGATGAATGGTCTAGATTCAAAGCCAAACTGATATGCTACCAGTTCACTCACACAAGGAGTTCTGCATAATTATTTTTGCATGCTCGAAAACTCTATTTAATGCAAGTTGATTGGTGATTATTCTCATTGTCTTTTTGGTTTGCAGTTTGTGTTAGGCCAAGTGTGAGGGGTTGTTGGTTTATCTATAGTGGAATTTTCTTGTATTGGTTGGTTTGGTATGAAATTTATTTCTCTGGTCTACGTGGGACTTTTGCTACTTGAATTTGTCGTTATCACTGGGATTGTGGTATTCTTCTTGTGGGTGTCAAATCAAAAGAATTTCTAAATTATCATTCTGTAAACTATGAAGAGATGGGAAAAATTGGTGAGGCAACCCTGCTATTAGGAGGTCTAGTCAGTTGAGCATGTCCAAATTCCATGAGGAGGCAACTGATTAGGAAACCATGTTTTCCCATGATATTGTAAAGGGAAAAAGGAGGGCTAGAGGCCATAAAAAGAAGACAATTGTGTAAAGTACTTACCGCTTGAGAAATAGGACCCTTCCAGGGGAAGCGGTTGAGCCCAAAGGTAAATAATTGGTGTTGCCAGTGATGAAGGACAAGAAGAAGGCAAAGAGCACCAAACTGATTAGGAGAAGTAGAATTCTCTTATTGTGCTTTCTGACACTCCTTTAGATGTCGAGGCTGAGACGGACTCAGATTATGGCCAGTATTTTCATTTCCTAGTGCCATATGATAGCTTTGATGATGGTGTGCTTGTAGTACCCCCAATTGCTACAATGACTAGAAGTGGTTGGGCATTTTTGGATGCCGACGACTCTGAATAAGGGTCATATTCTATGTTAGTTTTTGGTGCACCATGGTCATTGCATAGGAGGTATTTTTTTCGTGTGGCCATGGTTTGTATTTTCCTTTTTGTTGCTGATGTGGAGAATTTCTAGATAAAATGAACCAAATCCTTTTTGTTCCCAACGACAAATGTTGAGAAAGTGATGACTAATATTTTTCACATGTTTTTTGTCTCCCTTGCTTTGAAATGATTACATATGAAACCGCCTAGGGAGTCCTTTGATATGTTAGTTGGAATTAGGTTTTCGAAATGAACTCAAAATTGAAATTGAAATTGTAATTTAGTCAAGTGCTTGTTCTTCCCCTGTTATATAAAGGGGATTTCACGGTTGAAAAAGAGAGTTAAAATTTTTGAGTCCAGAATAACGTCACACTAGATACTTAGCTCTAGTATCAAGATAGAATGTTAGTAGGTATTCTGGTAGATATATCAGAAGCAATTCTAAGATGAAAATTATATTGTGTATAAATCTTAAATATGTTTTACAATGAAATATTAGAAATGAAGAAGAGTTTTAGCTTTTTAGAATTTTACTCTCCTCTATGTTTTCTCCCAAGTTATGGAGAGGTATTTTTTTTATGCATCCATGGTTTTTCTTTTCCTTTCCCTTGCTGATGTGGAGAATTTTTAGATAAAATGAGCCAAATCCTTTTTATTCCCAACAACAAATGTTGTGACAATGACGGCTAATATTTTTCACACATTTTTTGCCTCCTCTGCACTGAAATGATTACATATGAAACTTCCTAGGGATTCCTTCGAGATGTTAGTTTGAATTAGGTTTTTGAAATGAACTCAAAATTGAAATTGAAATTGTAATTCAGCCAGGTGCTTGTTGCTCCCCTATTATATAAAGGGGATTTCATGGCTGAAAAAGAGAGTTCAAATTTTTTGAGTCCAAAATAGGGTCACACTAGATACTTAGCTCTAGTAGCAAGATAGAATGTTAGTAGGTATTCTTGTAGATATATTGGAAGCAAGTCTAAGATTAAAATTATATTGTGTATAAATCTTAAATATATGTTTTACAATGAAATATAAAAAATGAAAAAGAGTTTTAGTTTTTCAGAATTATACTCTCCTTTGTGTTTTCTTGAAAGTTATGAATGAATATTGTTAATGACAGCTTCATTTGTCTTATGTCATTTGTATAAAATGTATGAATTTGTTTTGTGGTTCAATTCAATGAGTTGATTAAATTCTGAAATAAACCCATTGGTTTGTGATAAATGCATTTAGGATTTTTTAAGGAAGTGATATTCTGAAAACATAGTGAGTTAGATGTTACAATTTAATACTCTAATAGTCCATTAATTTTTGTATTTCAATTAAGATTGTATTATCAGTTCATTACCAGTTATAATTCTTTTTCTGCCTTAGCTGAGGCAACAATTATCTGGTCAGTTTATCCTATGATTATTTGAGCTAGTATCAAATTGGGCCTAGGATTTAAGATGAAGAATGACTTAACATACTTTAAATTGCAATGTCTCAACCCTAAGTATGAAGGAGAACTTCTTGAAAATAAATAATGCTTCTATCTGAGGTTTTTCGAGCTTTTGACAGAGTAATTTTTAAGAAATTGTGCATCTATGTAAGGAAATACTCTTAACCAAGTGTGAAATATTATGAGTATATAAGGGATTACCCTCCCTGGGTCTCACAGAGCCTGAAGAGAAGAATTAGAGTAGTAATTACTCTACTTAAGTGTTGGCCAATCCTCACCCTAACTGATAATCGAGTCGTGGCAAGCCCATAGGTTAGGACTAAAATTAAGTTTGGTTCTAAAAAAATAACCAATAGAAATGGCTAGTCCACTGGGGGCACCTTTGTATCCTTGACACAAATATGTCAAAGACCATTTAAATTGTCAAGAAAAAAATGAACATCTGGTTCAAGTATTAAAGAAGTGTCAAATATGCAAAGTGATTTGTGTGGCCCTGTGGTGACTTTGCTAGAAGAACTTAGATAAGGATATCCTTGCTTCATAGGTTTTCCTCTTATTGAAGAGGTGGTGACTCTTCTCTACAGTTTCTACACATGAAGGGCTAATGTTTGTAACTTAAAAAGGCTCTATTCAAAGTTGCAGGAACTTGAGGTGTGAAGGTATATAATTGTGACTATTGTTTCACTCAAAGTTTTATTCATGAAATAACAAATATGGATGGTTAGAATGAAGTAATATATTTCAAATATTGCTATCTATTTATAGTTATTCTTCAATTTATCATGGTTATGATTGTGCACCATTCGTTGAAACTAAGTTTGCATACATCTATGGATTACAAAAGAGAAATAACCATGCCATTAGAAACCTAGAATTATATTGTTAGGAAGCTTCAGAAGTTTGATAATCCTCAGACAATTGATACCAAAAGAAGCATGAACCATAATGTAAACAAGCCTAGGATAAGGCCAAAATTGAAAGTTCTATTCAAAAGGGGAGTTAAAGAGTTGACAAAAGGCATTTAATGGCTATACAAGCCGAGTTAAGAGATAATCATGTTAAGCCTGTTAGCCAATTTTTTGCACCTTTTGTCAATTTTTTTGACTCATTGTATGACCAATTAGACTTGGCATGGATTGATTGTAAGGTTAAAACTATGCCATCTCAAATCTATAAGCATATGCCTAGATTTAATGGATATAATATATGTGAGAGAGATGCACATGTCCAAAAAATTTATAATTTCATGGTAGAACATTCATTTGGAGATCAGGATATGTGGATGAGGTTTTTTGTCAACTCTCTTGAAGAAAAAGCTAGGGATTGGTACTTAAATTTTTATAAGAAGTCTTTTCCTTGTTGGTAAAAACTAGTGGATGCTTATAGAGAGGAATTTGCACAAGAACCTTCTAATCTTGTCACAAAGTTAAAGCAACTTAAGAAACAAGATGAAGAGTCAAGCATTTCTTTCAATCATAGATTTGTTGTTGCTCTTTCACTAATCCCTGAAAGTTTTAAACCTAGTACATCGGATTGCATTCATTTGTATTTTGATGCTTTTGAGGAGGGATCTAGTGCATTTTTGAAGGATTTCAAAATTTTAAATATGCACGTAGCTTACACATGCTTAGACAATATGGAAAAAATGAGGAATGAATATGTGCAAAGTTTATTATCTTCATTTGTGAGTAAACATGTTGATGAAACTAACAGTTATGTGGATACAAATTATCAAAGGTCTTCAATCCTTGAAAAGAAAGAGGTTAAGAGAATTACCATGTTAACCACTGGTGTTCCTGATAGTGAAAGTATTTCTCTTTGTTTTCATGTATAAATGGTCAAATCAATGATGAAACTCAGTCTGTAAAGTTTCTAAGTTTTGATAGTGGTAATGTCTTGATTTGTCCTGATTCACAACTTGATGAAACATGTTTTTCTACCAAAGGACAAGAGGAAGAAGTGGTTAAGAGAATTGGCCAGGATTATGGTCTATTAAGTAGTGAAAAAATTTCAAATTTTCTAACCATTGAATATCATAAATATGCACAAATGAGTAATCCTCGATCATTGTGTAATACTCATATTGATTTTGATAATGATTTTTGTTATAGGAGATATGAAAAATGGGTATCTGATATTCCTTCCAAACATGAAAAGACATGTCACCATGGTGATAATTTGGATAATGACAAGCAGCTATTTGTTTTCTATGATGTATTATATGATGAGAATGAAGATAAGCAAGGTGATACAAATGCAGAAAGTGGTGTTGAAGAGCTAGGAACAGTAGACAACCATGGAGCCTATGTGTTTGATGGACTAAAATATGAAAGTCCTAATATAGATTTGAATGAGTATTTTTTTCTTGATTTAAATGAGCCTAGTTATGAGTTTTTTCATGTGGATATAAAGGCTAACTTAAAAAGGAACTAGCTTATCTTTTGGAACTAGAATTACTCATTTTTTAATAGGTTTTAGATTCTAAAAATATTGATATATTGTGTTTAGAAAATGTTAAAGTACGCAAGAATAAGGATAGGTTAGAAATTCTTGATGATTCTTTAAACCAGAATGATGAGGCACAATTACAATATGTGCCAATGAGTGAGTGTGTTTCCTTACACACACTTGAAGGTAGTTTGCATAATGAGCAAAGTTTGGTGATCAGTTCCTATCAATGTTTCATTTTTAGTAGGTAAACTACTAATCAAATTGAGCTTGATAATCCTAGCTATATGGAAAAATATGAGTGCCATTTTTTACAGTTGGATGAAATTTTGTTACAGTGTAGTAATGAGAAAAACATCAAGAGGAGTTGTTTTCAACTTTATACTATTGTGAATAACAAAACTTATGAGTCATTGCCACATGAAGATCGGGGATATTTTCAAATTGGGTTAAGTGAAATGTGAGGAGAACTTTGTTTATGATAGAGGTAAGAGTAGGTACACATTTGTCTTGGTGGCCTTGAGCCATCAAGTATGGTTTGACTTGTCAAACCAAAGAAGTTGGGGGGCAGTGAAAACCTTTTGACTCTGTTGCCCAATGGAGTAGGCACCTGGTCTACTTCTCCTAGAAGATCTGAATTCTTGCTATGTTCACTAAGGAATAGACATCCCCAGAAAGAGCCACTGATGGAACTTTCAATTTTTTTGTAAATTTTGATGTGCTCATATGAAAACCCTAGGAATTTTGACCTAAATATCTTTTGTCACATCTGCTATAGGGTTCTTATATGAGGTTTAGGGTTTTTATTTTTGTTGCTTGGAATTCTATTTTTGTTGTTAGTTGTAAAGTGTCTATTGTTGGTTAAGGAAAAGGAGGAAATACTCATATTTACATCATCATGTGACTATCATCATACAACCATTTTTCTCCTAGGAAGCTCTGAATCATCCTTTTTATAGGCTAGGAGAATAATCTTTTGTTCATTACGCCCTTTGTTCCACATGATTCCAAAGTTGTGAGCTTACCATTCTCGTGTCGCTCTAGGGAAGTCCCCCCTTTTTAGAACTTGTAAGCACATGCATAAATTTTTCACTTAAATCCCAACGACCCTTACACCTATATGGCTCATCACTGATTTATTTAGAAGTTTACACTATGAAATAGTAATGAGGAATGAACACTATTTTCTTTTGATATTGCTCATCGCTAATGGCATCTAATCCTTCAACTTTGTAATAGTGAAGATCGAGGTTCTTTGTCTTATGCTATTATCGCTCATCGTGGATGGCCATTAAGAAGAATATTTATAATAGTGATGAGCGATATATTGTTACACCATATGATCACAGATGTATTGTAAAAGGTTGTTCTCACATTAGCAATGTGTGATGAACCTTATGAATAATGTATACTGTTCATTGCTGATTTATTGCATAGTGCATGAGGAGAATCAGCGATGAATGGAGGCCTTATCACTCATCACGAATTTATTTTTGAACTTAAGTTCTAGATCAATGCCTAGTGACCAGTTCCTTCTAAAAGGGTTTTTTCTTTCGCTAATTTTGATATGATCTTATGGGCGATATTTTGGCACCATTTATTCTATGTAGGTACATGTGTCTAAGATCTAATGTCTTACAGTGACTCTCATTGCTGATGTGATCCTAGGGATAAGGTATGAATTGGTGAGAGCTTCATGAAGGGATAGTTGTGACCAAGAGTCAGGCCATTAAATCAAGGGATAAGGGCCATCACAGAAATATTTTCATCATTGATAGAGCTAAGTGTGGATGAAGTAAATCAATGGTAGGTGATAACCATAAATGAAATGAGAAATATGGCGGCATCTAGGAGGTCTCCCACAAAGCAAGAAGGGAATCAGTGAAAGAACTGGACAACCATTGATGAAATTTTAAAGTTGGATGATCTAACAAGTAGAAAGTCATCACATGAGTAAGTTCATCCCTAATGAGTACCTTAGGATTAGGGAAGGATCAACGATGAAGCGAGAAGGAGTGCAAGGAAAGTTTCTCTCCAAACTGACCTTATGTACTTCATCGATGTAAATGAAGAGCATAGATTAGATTGGTGATACATGCCAAATTGTCAAGACATGTATGATTAAATCAGAATTAAGGAATAAGGTGCCAATATTTGACATAGCATCATTGTTTTCAAGAAGCAAGTTGATGATAGTCAAAAAAATGATGCTCATGGCCACCTTAGATGAAATTTTAATTTCTCTTAGATGAACGGTCTAGATTCAAAGCCAAACTGATATGCTACCAATTTGCTCACACAAGGATTTTTGCATCATTAATTCTGCATGCTCAAAATCTCTATTTAATACAAGTTGATCGATGATTATTTTCATTTTCTTTTTGGTATGTAGTTTGTGTTAGGCTAAGTGTGGGGGATTGTTGGTTTATCTACAATGGAATTTTCTTGTACTGGTTGGGTTGGCATGAAATTTAGTTCTCTGGTTTACGTGGGACTTTTGCTGCTTGAATTAGTCATTATCACTGGGATTGGGATATTCTTCTTGTGGGTGTTAAATCAAAAGACTTTCTAAATTATCATTCTATAAATTCTGAAGAGATGGGAAAAACTTGTGAGGCAACCCCACCTATTAGGCAGTTTAGTCAGTTAACCATGTCCAAATTCCATGAGGAGGCAACGGTCCAAGAAACCATGGTTTCCCGTGATATTGTAAAGGGAAAATGGAGGGCTAGACGCCATAAAAAGAAGACAATTGTGCAAAGTACTTACTGCTTAACAAATAGGACCCTTCCAAGGGAAGAATTGAGCCCAAAGGCAAGGAATTGGCATTGCCAGTGAAGGAGGCTAGGAAGAAGGGAAAGCACCACTAGACTGATCAAGAGAAGCATAATTCTCTTATTGTGCTTTCTGACACTCCTTCAGATGTTGAAGCTAAGACAAATTTGGATTATGGCCAGTATCTCCATTCCCTAGTGCCATTTGATAGCTCTGATGATGATGTGCTTGTAGTACCCCCAATTGCAACAAGGATTAGAAGTGGTTGGGCATTTTTGAATGCCGACGACTCTGAATAAGGATCATCTTCTATATTAGTTTGTTGTGACACCATGGTCGTTGGATAGAAGGTATTTTTTTTATTTTTCCATGGTTTGTCTTTTCCTTTCCCTTGTTGATGTGGAGAATTTCTAGATAAAATGAACCAAATCCTTTTTGTTCCGAATGACAAATGTTGTGATAGTGATGGCTAATATTTTTCACATGTTTTGGCCTCCCCTACTCTAAGATGATTACGTATGAAACTATCTGGGGAGTCCTTTGAGATGTTAGTTGGAATTAGATTTTTGAAATGAACTGGAAATTGAAATTGAAATTGTAATTCAGTCAGGTGCTTGTTGCTCCCCTATTATATAAAGGGGATTTCATGGCTGAAAAAAAGAGAGTTCAAATCTTTGAGTCCAAAATAGGGTCACACTAGATACTTAGCTCTACTAGCAAGATAGAATGTTAGTAGGTATTCTGGCAAATATATCGAAAGAAAGTCTAAGATAAAAATTATACTATGTACAATTCTTAAATATGTTTTACAATGAAATATCAGAAATGAAGAAGAGCTTTAGCTTTTCAAAATTTTACTCTCCTCTATGTTTTCTCATAAGTTATGAATGAATATTAGTAATGATAGCTTCATTTGTCTTATCTCATTTGCACAAAATGTATGAATTTTTTTTGTGCTTCAATTCAATGAGTTGATTAAATGCTAAAATAAACTCATTGGTTTGTGAGAAATGCATATAGGATTTATTAAGGAAGTGATATTCTGAAAACATAGTGAGTTAGATGTTACAAAGTAATACTCTAATAGTCCATTAATTTTTTTATTTCAATAAATATTGTATTACCAGTTCATTGCCGGTTATAATTCTTTTTCTACAAGATAGCTTGGTGCAAGAAAATAGCCAAGAGGGAGTAAGCAGCTCTCAGACTAGCTCCCGAAGAGTCAAGAAGAACAACAATTCAAATCTGAAGACTAACAAGAGTAATGTTGAATGCTACTACTATCATAAGTTTGGGAATTATGCGAGTGAATGTTGGACCAAGCAAAAAGATTAGTCAAAAAAAAGTGCAAATATGGTTGATTCGAATGTGGCTAAAGGAAACCAATCCATAGCCTTCATCATGTGAAATATTGATGAAGAAGGCAGCCCTGAAGTCTGGTATTTGGATAACAGTTACAACAACCACATGAGTGGTAATGAAAGTATGTTTTCTTTCATTGATAAAAATGTTAAGTCTGAAATAAGAATGGGGAACAATGGAGTAGTTCTTGTTGTTGGAAAAGGATCTATTATGATCCACAACAAGCAAGGTGAGAAGGAGATACATAATGCATTCTTGCTCCTGGGTTAAAGCATAACCTCATGAGTGTTGGTCAGCTGATCCAAAATAGATACAAAGTGCTAATGGAGAAGGTTCAATGCGTCATTTATGACAAGAATGAGAGGATGAAGGTGTTTGCAGCAATCCAAATGACAAATAACTGGATGTTTCCGTTGAAGATTGAGACGTGTTTCTCATCTCAATCCATTTTTTCACCTCTCATGAATGGAGAATGTACAGTAGTACATCATGTAGCACTTAGCAGCACCATTCAAGATCCCTCTAAGCTATGGCATCTCAGGTATGGACATTTAGGTTATGCTAGTTTGAGTCTTTTTTCCAAGAATAGTAGAGCCTAATGTTAGATGCGAGGCTTGCATTTTGGGCAAGCAACATAGGAAACCCTTTCAATCAGGAAACTCTACAAGGGCAAGAGCACCATTGGAGCTGGTGCACACGGATTTGGTAGGCCCTATGCAAATCATTTATGTTCATAAAAGTAGATTTTTTATGACCTTCATTGATGATTATAGCCGTAAGACATGGGTCTATTTTTTACAACATAAATCTGAAGCTTTTGAAATTTTTTTGTTGTTTAAGACCCAAGTTGAAAAGGAGAGTGGACATTTTATCAAGGTCTAAGGTCAAATCATGGAGGAGAGTATACCTCTAATTTGTTTGTGAATTTTTCCAAGAAAAATGGCATTAAGAAGGAGCTAACAACTAGTTATACTCTATAAAAAAATGGAGTGGTTGAAAGAAAGAATAGGACCATCATGGAGATGGCAAGGAACATGATGAAAACAAAAGGACTCCTTACTAAATATTGGGGAGAGGTTGTAGCAATAGTTGTTTATTTGATTAATGGAAGTCCAACAAAGGTGGTTCATGATAAGATACCTCAACAGGCATGGACAAGATGCAAGTGGACAGTTGAGCACTTGAGAGTGTTTGGATGTATAGCATATGCACACATGCCTAAAGAAAAGAGGCAGAAATTGGATGACAAGGGTGAAAAATGCATTTTCATGGGCTATAGTGAAGAGTCCAAAGCCTATCGGCTATATAATCTAGTCACCAAGAATATAGTCATTAGTAGGGACATGGAGTTCCTTGAAGACAAGTCATGGGATGGAGTGGCAGATTCTGATAGCTCAGAACCACTCCTGATAGCTCCTAAAGAAGTAGAAACTAAACATGAAGTTCAAAAAGAAGTGTTTGTAGAGGCTCCTGAAAGCATCAGACGAGCTCCTTAAGAGCTCCTGAGAGCTCTTGAAAGCTCTTGATGGCTACTAATGGCTCCTGAAGCTGAAAGACAGTTAGCAAGATAGTTAGGTAGATTTTCATAGTCGGCTAGAGGATTGGCTCCTAAAGGTACTAGTGGAGCTCCTAATAGGCCCTTGAGAGCTCCTAAAGTTGGTAGATAGTTAGGAAGACTGTCATAGACAGCTAGAGATTTGGTTGTAGTGAGATCTGAACAAGCTCCTGAAGTTTTTTGAAGAGATCCTAAAGGGATCCTAAAAATCTCCTAAAGTCAGTAGACAGAAAGGCAAGCAATCAGAGATAGCCAGAAGATTGACTCCCAAAAGCTCCAGAAGATCAGCTCCTAAAGAGCTCATAAGAGCTCTTGAAAGCTCTAGAGGAGCTCCTGAAATCACCGGTAGAGCTCCTAAAATCTCCCGACAGCTCTTGAATCTGCCTGTTTAGCACAACAACAGTAGCAGTGAAAGCTCATAACCACCTCTCACCTCCCTAATACCAAAGAAGACCAAGAGTCTAAGGGAGATCTACTAGAATGAAAGGTATGATGAAGAATTTGATGAGTGTGAATTTTGCATTATTTTATCATGGTGGTCCAGTTTATTTTGAAGAAGTTGTGAAAGAGGAAAAATGGTGTAAGGCCATGGATGAGGATATAGATGCAATAGAGAGGAACAACACATGGGAGTTAATATATTTTCCTCCCAACAAGCAAGTTATTGGTGTGAAATGGGTCTACAAGACCAAATGCAATGCAAAAGGAAGGATAGACCGGCACAAGGCAAGATTAGTGGTCAAGGGGTACAAACAATAGTTTGGGAGAGATTATAATGAGACATTTTCCCCTATTGCAAGAATGGATACCATGCGGGTAGTCATAGCAATTGCATCCCAACACATGTGGAAGGTATTTCAAATGGATGTAAAGTATTCCTTCCTAAATGGAGTGTTGAAAGAAGAGGTTTATGTGGAGCAGCCATTTGGATATGAAGTTTTGGGTCAAGAACACAAGGTGTATAGGCTTAAGAAAGCTCTTTATGGGCTGAATCAAGCTCCATGGGCATGGTATAGCAAGATTGACTCATATTTGATGAGCAATGGCTTTAGCAAAAGTGATGGTAAACCCACTCTTTACATCAAGGTAGCAAATGGTAAAGTTTTGATTGTTGTCTTGTATGTTGATAATTTAGTTTTTACTAGGGATGATGATTTCCTCATTGTTGATTTCAAAGAGGCTATGAAAAGAGATTTTGAGATGACATATTTAGGTCTCTTGAGATATTTTCTAGGCATAGAAGTAAAAAAAATGCATGATGGTATATTTATCTCTCAAGAAAAATATGCAAATGAGATCTTGAAGAGATTTAGAATACTTGAAACCAAGCCTACCCCAACACCAACAGTCATAGGTCTGAAGTTGAGCAAGGAATATTGCAGCAGCAATGTAGATCCAACCATGTTTAAGAGTTTGGTTGGAAGTTTAATGTATTTTCTAGCAACTAGGCCTGATATAATGCATAGTGTGAGTCTTATTTCTAGGTTTATGGAGACTCCACGGGACACCCATTGGCAAGCGGGTAAACAAATCCTAAGGTATGTGAATGGCACCAAAGGATATGACATTTTGTACATAGCAACAAATGAATTTGGGCTAGTTGGTTACACAAACAGTGATTGGATAGGAAGTTTGGATGATAGGAAGAGCACATCGGGCTATGTGTTTCATTTGGGTTCGGGAGTCATCTCATGGGCTTCCAAGAAGCAACCTATCATTTCCCTATCAACAATAGAGGTTGAGTATATAGCAGCAGCATATCAAGCTATTTGGCTGAGAAGAATCTTGGCAGATTTGAGAGAAGAACAAGAGGATTGAATAGAAATTTTTTGTGACAATGTTTTAACGATAGCTTTAATGAAAAATATT
This sequence comes from Sequoia sempervirens, assembly GCA_007258455.2. Lineage (NCBI taxonomy): Eukaryota > Viridiplantae > Streptophyta > Pinopsida > Cupressales > Cupressaceae > Sequoia > Sequoia sempervirens. Next base: position 359,356,870 of record VDFB02086081.1, read on the forward strand.
GTGTTTCATAGAAGAAGCAAGCACATTGAAATCAGGTATCATTTTATCAGAGAATTGGTTGAGAATGGTGAAATTAAAATGGCATCTTGTAGGTCTGAGCAACAGCTAGCAAACATGATATTCAACAAGCCTTTGAGCAAGGACAATTTTGAGCACCTGAGAACTAGATTGGGTGTTGATGATTTAGATCTAGATTAATCTTGTTTTATCTACTCAGGGTCAAGGGGGAGTGTTGGAAAATTAAATGCTCCTGAGCCTCTTCTTGTTGGCATCTACCTGTCAGGGGAATTCGATGCCTGCAGCTAAAAGATTTTTTTGGGGATTGCTTTCCCCACTTGCTCCTGATGTACACTTGAAGAGTGTAGAAGGAATTAGTGATGTTAGAAATTTTTGAATTCCAAATTCAATGCTAGTAGGTGATTTCAAAATTGGGAGGGAATGAGTTGAAAGATAAAATGAATGAAGGTAGATTAGTCTGTAATTGGAGATAAATTAGAGAAGAGTCAGTTGAGAACACTCAGTTGGAGTTGAAGAATTTTTTGTGCAGCAGCAATCTGTAGATAGAGAATGTTTTGTGTGAGCTTCTAAAAGCTCTTGAACAGCAGCAGTTATTTATTTTTGTGAGTGAGCAGTGATTGCTCCTGAAGAGCTTTGCATAGCTCCTGTCAGTCAAGCTCCTAGCAGCTCCTGAAGTTTGTTGTGTGTCTCGTTGAGCAGCTCATGAAGCTCCCAAAAATTAGAAGTTCGTAGTTTAATTTTAGTTTCTAAGTTTTTATTTTTAGTCTTTAATGTATTTCTATTTCCAGCTTATTGAATAGAAAGAAAAGTTGCATGTCTCCAAGTTTATTCCGCATTTTGATTTGTGTATTTCTAGTTTGGCTTGAAACAGAGCAGTAGCTCTATGCCTTTCATTTTGTTTCAAAAATTAGACAACAAAAAGGTTCGAGCATTTTGTGATTGTAGCGAATCGGCAAACATGAACATGGCTATCCACTTTCTTAACAATAAAATCTTAATACACAAAGTCATAGTAATGACAACATAAAGGTAGTGCAAACTGAGGTGTTATGCTTAGATAATATAATAGTGAGAATATGACACAACTTAGATTACATATAATCCTTGATGTACTAAGGCCTCAAGCTAGAAGAGTTTCAAATTTTCAAAATGAAATGCAACTATTCCATGGTTCGATCTTCAAGAGAGTCTAATATAAAAGGTGACGGATTTATTGCAAAATATCTTACAATAATAAAAGGTTCAATTCCATGCAATCACCATCAATAATGTCACAAGTCGACAAGATTGGAGGGAATTTCTTCTAGAACAAGGAATTAGAAGAACATCAATTAATTGATACTAATGATTAAAGCAAACTGCAGTAAGGAAAGAGTCTAAGGGTGGGGTCCCATGGGGGGGTTGCAGGGTCTATAATAAAGGAACAGGAGGTCCCATGGATTAAAAAAAACATTGCTACAGGATTAAATGGAATATGCCCCTAAAAAATATTTGCTCCTATGTTTTAGGCCTGCAAACTTGAGCGGTCGAAATGGGGTAGGGCTGAAGCTTGCCCCTACAGTTTAGCAAATTTCTTTGCAATTGTCAGCTATCAAACTCAAGTTTCAAATTCCCACAAGAATGAAATTTGGGGGAAATGTTGTGCATTTACAATTTTTTCATCCTCAATGTTTTACATTGCACTCCATGTACTCCATCCACACTGCATAGCCTGGAACAGAGCAGCAGAGACCTTCTAGCAAAAGAACCAAGCGTTGAATAGAGCAACTATTGCCACAGAAAGAGGTACGAGAATATGAATCTTTAACATATATTTTTTTATTAAAATATTTAGCGTATATTTTTTCATTTGAATGTTTAGCGTATGAAAAGCTTTGTTTATTTTAGTTTAATTTGTATAGCATAACCCTCTGTTTTGTTAACAGTCATTCACAAAAATAGTTGTTCTAGGATGTTTATTTTTCTTCCCAACTTGCTTGTTCCTATGGATATCTCCATGGTTTGTATGACTATAGTCGTTTACACCATTCATCTGCTGGTAAACTCTATAACTCAGCCATGGATTTTTAGCCACAAATATTTCCCTCGAGAACCAACAGGCCAATAGTGGTAACCAATAGTCCAATACCGGTACCTCTAGCTATAACTTCCAATACAACACCTAAAACTATTCTTTTATTTTTCATTGATGGATCATAAGGGCACTTTGTATTTGAATTGGGCTTCGAATTGGATAGGAAGCCAAGAAAATGTAATATCTTATAGAAGGTATCTGCAGTTTTTGCAGTTTATTCTTACAAGAACCCTAACTCCATTGACACCCATATACACTTCATGGAATTGCCAGCTTCCTAAAAATATGGAGCTTAACATTTTCAGTTGAACTGTACTATTTTGTTCATGGGACCCCTAGCTTTAAAAAATTCCTAAAAAATCTCTGCAGCACCCTCTGAGACTTTTGAGGAAGCCCACCCCATGGGACCCCACCCTAAAAGGCAAGGATAGTTTCACTGGTGACTCGGGAGAAACTTTAGTGTCTAGTTTCGTACGCATACGAAACTAAATGTGAGCTATGGTTCAGGAGAGATTAACCTCTAAGGAGGATCGCAACTATCAAAAGATAAACCACTTGCATCGATTGGTTAATAAGCCAATGGTTAACTATCGACATGCATAAACTAATACCAGCTTAAAGTTCAAATCAATAATCAAGTTGGAGGTCCGCGGCTAAAAGAAAGACCATAATCTATTACATCGAATTAAAAGAATATGTTTGGGATAACAATCAACGCAGTAAATAATGATATAATTTCAGAAGTGGAATATAAGATCACACACTTACATGCTCCAGACCATGTTACTTCTCACTGATTAGTAGATTTCTAACTTAAATCCAATCAAGTTCCTAAGGTGTAGAAACTGATTGGAGGTGATAGAGGTATGTAAAAGGTGGACGTCGTTCAAATTCAGACCTTGATATACCGAATAAAGCCAGGGAAATGTCGCTTTCTATTCATTAAATTCTTTAGATAGAACAAATTAGAGGTTAAGAAGATAGCAATGAGTGGTTTAAATCAGCCAATTTTAAGCTTGGGTGAAATTCCTCATGTGAATCTTGTGCTAGTTCAAAATATGGCCTGCATTAGAGGTTAAGAGCAATGCCCAGCCATCCCAAACAGATTTCTTAAAATATCAATAAATAAGTAAAATCAGAGATTGGTGTTTGAGAGAAGATCAAAATTTTTTATAGAAAAACTATTACATTCCATACAGAGGAAGAGTTAGATGCCCAGACTAGTAATGATGTGGGCTAATATTTGAGGTAGACACTAGTTCGAAATCAAAACCCCTTAGAAGAAGAATAAAGCTATAAGAGAGGGATCGAGGGCTTCAAATATATCTCAAACAATTTGGAATGCCAAGATCTACTAACTCAATAAGGTTGATTCTTTAATTTATTCCAGTTTATTGAAAACTTTCTTTTACAAATCATTTTGTTGCAAAATTAAGGAAAGGAGTAAGGTATGAGCAGAGGAACCTGATTAAAATGACTAACAGGGCTGGAGATTGTTGCAGAGATCCCTTCTCCAATTTTGCAGCCACAATTTTCTTCTGAATTTTCCAACACTCTAAGCCCCAAATCCAGAATTTCCAAAAGAACCTACTTCTACAACTCCCTTTCCAGAATTCTCCAAAAGATGATAACGGCAAGAATCCCCAATTCAGTTTTGCATCCCTGAGAGTTGAGCCAATTGCCCCTCTTGTGTTAACTTCCACCTCCTTGATAATTGCCTCCATTTCTTTTATTCCATTAGTTCATTAACCACCACCCTAACTTTGTTGCATCCACTTCTATTTTAAATCTCATTCATTCTTATCCTCCCCCACAAAAACTTGCCACCACTCTTAAACTTATATTAGTAAAATATCTTTTATTAATCATTCACAATCATTCTTTTTAAATATTTTATTTATTAATTTAACTTTAACCATTAAAATTTATTCTAATATTACACTACAACTATAATCAATACATACTCTAGTTTAATTTGCATTTGACAATCAACCTTATACCTCATCTTAAATTTTATTTCAATACAACGAATAATCAAACTATCATTTATCATTCAACAAGCCAAATAACAAACTGTACCCAATCACGGAGCACGATCATGGAGGGGCACTACAATATGACTATCTTAGGTACATAAAAAGATAGTTAGATAGATAATCTCTAGTTACACCAACACTATCAATTAAGTGTAACTTAGGGTTCATAATGTATACAAAGATGATGATGGATACTAGATACTAGGCCATGTTAGTTACCCATTTACAATTTTTTCATAAATGGAGTAAAGGAGAAAATCCAATGGGAAATAAAATCCTCTCTAAAAAAGAAATGGTAGAAATTTACAAATGAAGATGTTAGGGGATATAAGAAGTTATTATGTATCATTTTACTTTTGGAGAGGATTTTGATTTCCCATTATGTTTTCTCCTTTAATTTTTTTATGAAAATTTTGTATATTGGTACCTAACAGGGCCTAGTAGCTAAGACTCGTCATCATATGTGTATACAATGTTACTCATTAAGTTGCACTTAAGAGGGGGTGTTGGTGTAAATAGAAATTATCTAGCTAGCTAGATTTTAACCTATCGAAGAGAGTACTATTCGCACTAATTCAGTATCTACTTAGGGAATTTAGCCTTTTGTCTCACATTATGTGGTTGAGATATGTGTCCTCATCATTTGAGACACCTAGTACATGCAAAATTACTACTTTCTCACACACTTGTCAATTGAGTTCACAAGTGTTGCACCTTTGGAGGGGTGGTCCAAGTTTCAATCCTACCTTCTCACCTCATCTACCTTGCTTATTTATGAAAGGCTTATATTCACATTATATACACTTGATATAGATTCTTTTAGAGAATTTTAATTCAATTATATCATCTTGACATTTGCATATCTCATAATTATTGCTTTTCTTTTGTTTTGCATTTAAATATTTTCTAGCTTAGAGTCTCTCTTGAAATTTTTTTTGTTATACATATACTTTTTTTTTTTATTTCTAACATGATATCAAAGAAATTTTTGAGAGTTTTGAGTTCTTAGATTCCCGATTGAGAGTTACTACTAGAATTTTCTTAGGATCTTGTAAATTCTTGTATGCTATATTCTCTTATATTTTTTAGCTATTTGAAGAATTAGAAATAAATTATGAAGAGCTATTAACCTCTTTTTTTATATGTTTTTTTAGTAAGACCTGTATGATTGCACATTTTACACCAACAAAAAGTGGGGTTCATTCAAGAGATGCACAAGGATATGTTTAAATATGTGATAGTCCAACCATATGGACAATGCACCACTTGAAAATCTAAAAACACAGGTGTGTGTACTTGATACATTCCTCAAAGAGATGATGTTGGTACTTCTAGAAGGGAAAATATGTTTGTTGAATTGAAAGTTCAATATCCATATATGTTAGATGATTCAAGTGATAAAATTATTGGAACTAGTAAAATACATTTGAGAGATGAGTATGGCATTCCTAGGAATGAAATATTGGTATGAGACACAAAGATGCATCCCATGAGTTCCACACTAGAGAAGTGAACTTGCTAAACCCTCCACATGTGAGAACTACAAGAATGAGTCTACATCATAACTCCTCTACATCCTCACATAGAACTAATCAAAAAACATATCCTACCTTTCATAATGTTAATGTAGTTTTACATGTAATTATAAAATGAGTGTAGAGAAAGAGAAGTTGGTAAGGAAACGTGTTTTCTTGACCAAATTAGACAAAGGCAACATAAACTACTAGTTGAAAATTAAACTAAAGAATCCAAAGTTGCCCAAAATATTCAATAAATAAATAAAAACTAGAGTAAGGTTCAACATATTCCAAATGATTAGGTACCTAAAAAATAACATAATAAAAAACAAAATGCTAGTTGAAACATGATCATTCCCCTAAGAAGACAAAGTTAGAGGTTCTTACCAATGAGAAAACCATTAGGAATGAATAGATATAGATAGGTGGAGTTTTATGGCATCCTAAAGTATCCTAATCCAATATCTAATGAGATTAGAGGAATAGTGACAAAAAATTTGTAAGGAAAGCTAAGGTGTGGAACAAACTCTCCTAATGCCAAAACTCAGAGAAGAATGCAAATATGACTTTAAATTTTGCAATTATAGTTCAATAAGATACACATGAAAAGAATAACAAAATTGAGAAATAGACACAAACACAACTGGACACCAAAATTTATGTGGGAAAACCCTTATGGGAGAAAAAGCCACCACACCAAGTAAAGCTTCTTTGTATTACAGTAAACAAAATTACATACAGAGATCAAACTTCACTTTCAGATGTCAATTTTATAGCAGCAACATTTCCTTGATCAACCTTGTACAGAACATCACTATTACAATGCTCTTCTATAGCATACAATGAAATTCACACACTCAGAACAATCCTCTGCTCAATCGATCAATTCCTTTCTCAAAACCAAATTTTTCTTCTTTCACAAGTGGTTTGTTCATTTCCCATAAGAGAACGGACACAACAATTCAACTGTCAACTGGTTCGCATTTTGCTTCTCTCATTGGTTTATGCCAAACCACATAGGACAGTCATTTGGTCAAAAGGTTCTCAAATGTATCGCTTATCGGTGAGGCAATAGAATGTGTCTCACCGATGCCAAGTTTTCCATTGACCATCACACGCTCCACAACCTTCTACTGGTCTATCACTCAGACTTGATGAAGTTTCCCCAACCACAGGACCATCAACATGACCAATGCTATCGGCAACAAACTGAGATATCATACCGATAGTTCAGGTCTCCCCAATGTCCCCAAGAACACCAAGATCATGTACATCAGCAAGAGTCACACCAACATTCATCAAGAGCAAGTCCTTCAGCAAGAGTAATACTATCGGCAACAAATCAGGAAGTCTCAATGACAAACCAAGTCACCCTGATCACATCATCGGCAAGAGTCTCCTTGATGATCTCCTTCAGCAAGACATCTACCATCAGAACTAGTTTGGAATCTCACTCTAACAATTCAAGTCACTTTGATACGTCCATTGACAAGAGTCTCCCCAATGATCTTCTTCAGCTAAACTTCTACCATCAAAAAAAGTTTGGAATCTCACTCTGACAGTTCAAGTCACCCCGAAGACTTTAGTCAGAAAGATAGGTCCAAGGTCACACTAATCTGATCTCATCAAGACTTTAGAACACAGCTGCTTATCGGCAAGACATTCCAAGGGTCTCACTAATTCTGCTCTTTCAGGAGTTCCATGTCAATAAGCTTGAGGCACTTTTTCTAGCAATCTCCCACTTGATGAAGATCTTACTAGCACCTCCAAAGCATAACAAAACTACTAAAATTCATGGGCACCAAGGCCCATCGAACTAGCACACCACCTGTACTTGTCTGTGCACGCTAGTTTTGTTAACGCATCTACAACATTTTCCAGAGTATCCACTTTTTCTAAAGAGAACTTTCCATCCTCCAACATATCTCATACAAAGTGATACTGCACATCAATATGTTTTTTCCTAGCAAGGAAAGTAGGATTTTTCAGCAAACAAATAGCACTCTAAATATCACAGTAAATTGTAATTTTCCCTGGATCAAACCCAATGTTAGAACACAAATGCTTTAACTAGATTGCTTGTTTACAGGTGTATGTAGCTTCCATGTATTATGCATCTATAGTGGACAAAGCAACTACAACCTACCGCTTACTCATCCAACTAACTACACCACCATTCATTATGAAAATATATCCACTGGTGGATCTTCTACTGTCAATGTCACCTACCTAATTAGAATCCACATACCCATGAATGCTGAGAGTCCTCTATGATTCAGCCAAATTGCTATGGTAACACAAAGCATATTCTTAAGTTCCCTTCAGATATCTAAACACTCTTTTCACAGCATCCCAATGTGTCCTAGGATTTTCCATAAAATGACTACATACTCCCACTGCTTGGCCAATGTCTGGCCTTGTACAGACCATTACATACATTAAACTTCCAACTACACTAGCATAAGGCACTCTAGTCATGTCCTCCATCTTAGTAGGATATTTTGGACAATCTTCAATAGATAGCTTTGTTCCCTACAAAACTAGAACAACTAGCTACTTGCAATCAGTCATACAAAATATCTCCAGAACAGTGTTAATATACTTACTCTGGTTGAGCCAAAGTTTTCTACTCTTTTTGTCCCTAGTTATTTCCATTCCTAGAATATACCTAGCTACACCAAGATCTTTCATTTCGAACTTTGCAAACAACTAAGATTTTAGATCAGAAATCATTAACTTACTATTTTCTATGAACAACATATCATCAACAAAGAAAGCAATAATAAGAACACGATCATTTTCAGCTTTGAAGCACAGACAATGATCAGATTTTGATCTTACAACTCCCAATGACAAAAAAAAGTGTCAAACTTCTGGTACCACATTCAAGGAGATTGTTTTAATCCATACAAAGATTTTTGCAACTTGCAAACCATATTTTCTTTATCTTTTTTCATAAAGTGCTCAGGCTGGGATATATGAATTTCTTCTTCAAGATGACCATGAAGAAATGATGTCTTCACATCCATTTGTTCAATCTCTCAGTCATACACTACTGCAAGTGACAAAAGAAATCTGATAGATGTCACCTTAGCTACAAGAGAAAAAAATTCTCCATAATCAATTCCCTCTACCTGGGAATAACCCTTCACAACCAACCTCACCTTATACTTTTCAACACTGTCATCCAATCCTATTTTCTTTTTAAATACTCATTTGCAGCCAATGAATTTTCTACCTTTAGGCAAGGGCACCAAACTCCAAGTGTCATTCTTTTCTAATGATGTCATTTCCTCATTCATGGCTTCCAACCAAGAGTTTAAATTAGGCATTGTAATTGCCTCTTTGACAGACCTAGGCTCATCAATGCTAGAAATTAAAGCATAGGCACAAGTAGAATCTAATATAGAGAACCCATACCTATCAAGTTGCTTTCTTTTATGTGATGACCTCCTCATGGGTTGAGGTTGAGGTTGTTGTTCTTCTTCAGAACTCTCAAAACTACTTGAGCTCTCCTCATTTTTAGGTACATTTTGAATTTTCAATTCCTCTTTATCTGGTGTCAAAGGAATTTCAACTACATCCTTTTTATTTTTTAATTTTGTCTTTGACTGCATATCCAAAGTAGAAGGCTTCAGCTCATCAAAAATAACACTTTTGTTGTATAAAACCTTTGTATCAGGATTCCAAAGCTTGCATCCTTTTATGCCAGCACTATAGCCAATAAAAATATATTTAATAGCCTTGTTCTCTAATTTAGATATTTGTTCATTTGGAACATATGCATATGCCTCATAGCCAAACACACGATTGTGTCTCAGAGAGGGCTTCTTTCCATACCATGCTTCCAAAGGTGTTTTCTCAATAGGAGAAGAATTTGGAGAATGATTTATTAAATAACATGATGTTGCAACTTCCTCAGCCCAAAACTTCTCCACCAAGCCAACACTGCTCAGCATACTTCATGCTCTTTCCATCACTGTCATGTTGAACCTTTTAGCAAGTCCATTTTGCTACGGAGTGTAGGGTGTAGTTTTATGTCTTTTAATTCCATGATCTTTATAGTAGCTTTCGAACTCATCAGAACAAAACTCACCACCATTGTCAGTCCTTAAACATTTTATTTTCCTTCCAATCTAATTTTCCACAAGGTTTTTAAATTCCTTAAAATGACTGAATACTTCTGATTTACTTTTCAAAAAATAAAAAAATTCCATTCTTGAATTATCATCAATGAATGATACATAATATCTTTATTTTGACAAAGAAGGAACATTTACTTGACCAAAAACATCAAAATGAATGTAATCAAGTAAACCAGAAGATTTATGAGGATTGGAGTAAAATGAAACATGGTTTTGTTTTCCGTATATACAATGTTCACAAAATTTGAATTCAAGGTTATAGTCATCAAGCCCTTCAACCAGTTTTTTAGTTTTCAAATTTTGTAAACCTTTTTCTCCAATGTGGCCAAGCCTATGATGCCAGAGCATAGTCTTTTATACTAGAAGTTTAACTTCCACAGAATTTTCACTATCAGGAACTTTTTCCTCCTTCTCGCCACGAGTAGCCTTTTGCGACTTTGTAGAGACACTGTTGCATTGAACAGCAAGTGCGTCTAGCTTATACAAAATACCAATATGAGTACCCCTAGCTAGCACCATTGAGCCTCTAGTCATTTTATAGCTATTTCGAGAGAATGTGACTTGCACTCCAACATCGTTTAGCTTACTAACAGAAAGTAAATTTCAAGCTAGACCTAGTATATCTCCCTTCTAATTTCAATTTGGACTTCTTGTCCTTCTTCTTTCCTTTTTCTTTCGATTTACCTCGAATAGCAAGATCCTTCTTTGCCATCTCCAGATTTTCTTCTCATCTCTTCTGATAACAAAGAAGCAAAAATGTCTTCCATCTTAAATGTGGATGTCATACTCCCAATAGCCATCACCAAGTGATCCCAAGAATCTGGCAAAGAACATGAAAATAGCATGCAGTGATCTTCTTCGTCAATATTCACACCCAAAGATGCTAACTGAGCAATCAACATGTTGAAAGCATTCAAATGATTAGCAACATACGCTCCTTCTTTCATTTTCAAAGAGTTCAACTTCTTCCTCAAGAACAAATTATTCACCAAGGACTTTCCTTGATAAATAACTCCCAGTCTTTTCCACAAAGAAGATGCAATATTTTCTTCATGAATGTTTAGAACAATAGAGTCTGCCAAACAAAGCCTTATCAACCCCTTTTATTTTTTATCTGCGAGGTCCTGATCCTCTTGCTTCATGCCTGTAGGTTTCATTCTAGACACAACAAGCTAAAGATCATGATCAACCAACAGATTTTCCATTTTGAGTTTCCACAACTCAAAATTGTTGTCATTGAATTTCTTAATTTTAATCTTTCTTGATGTGCTTACCATCTTAATCTATAATTTAAATTACTAGACTTCTACAAGAGTTCCACTGAACAAAATTGACACAAAAAACCCAACCTACCCACAAGGATAGCACAACTGGTTAGGCTCTGATACCAAGTTTGTAAGGAAAGCTAAGGTGTAGAAAAAACTCTCCTAATGCCAAAACTAAGAGAAGAATGCATATATGACTTTAAATTTTTCAATTATAGTTCAATAAGATACACATGAAAAGAATAACAGAATTGATAAATAGATGTGCAAACACAATTGGACACCAAAATTTATGTGGGAAACTCTTACAGGAGAAAAACCCACCACACCAAGTAAAGCCTCTTTGTATTATAGTAAACAGAATTACATAAAAAGAGATCAAACTTCACTTTCAGATGTCAATTTTACAACAGCAACATTTCCTTGATCAACCTTGTATAGAAAATCACTGTTACAATGCTCTTCTATAGCCTTCAATGAAATTCACACACTCAGAAAAATCCTCTACTCAATCGATCAATTCCTTTCTCCAAATTGAACTTTTCTTCTTTCACAAGCGATCTATTCATTTCCCATAAGAGAACGGTCACAATAGTTCAATTGTCAACTGGTTCACATTCTTCTTCTCTCATTGGTTCAAGACAAACCACATAGGATAGTCGTTTGGTTAAACAGTTCTCAAATGTATCACTTATCAGTGAGGCAACAAAATGTGTCTCATCGATGCCAAACTATCTATTGACCATCGCATGCCCCATAACCTTCTACTGGTCTATTGCTCAAACTTGATGAAGTTTCCCCAACCATAGGACCATCAGCATGACCAATGTTATTAGCAACAAACTAAGCTATCATACTGATAGTTCAGGTCTCCCCGATGTCCCAAAGAACACAAAGACCGTGTACATCAGCAAGAGCCACACTGACATTCATTAGGAGCAGGTCCATTAGCAAAGTAATACTATTGGCAATAGATTAGGAAGTCTCAACAACAAACCAAGTCACCCCAATCACATCATCGACAAGAGTCTCCCCGATGATCTCCTTTGGCAAGACATCTACCATCAAAATGAGTTTGGAATCTCACTTTGACAGTTCAAGTCACTCTGATACGTCCATTGGCAAGAGTCTCCTTGATGATCTTCTTCAGCCAGAATTTTATCATCGGAATGAGTTTGGAATCTCACTCCAATAGTTCAAGTCACCCCAATGACTTGAGTCGGCAAGACAGATCCAAGATAAACCGATCTGATCTCATCAAGACTTTAGAACACAACTACTTATCGGCAAGACATTCCAATGGTCTCATCAATTCTACTCTTTCAATAGTTCCATGTCAGTAAGCTTGAGGCACTTTTTCCAACAATTTTAGGGTAATAATGTTGTTACTAGAGAAGAACACTTTGGGAACTTCATCAATGTCATTGATGATTATGAAATAGAAGATGAACAAATCATGATGAAAATATTTTTGTAGTCACTAGAAGAGAGTGCTAAACAATTAAGGCTGGATTCATGGGATTGATTTATGAGCTTCTTTCAATTGCAATATGGAAAAAGTGTTGATCCTAAGTTTGCAATCTATGAGCTAACTGCTACAAAGAAATGGGTAAATGAGAATGTTGCTAATTTCAATAGTAGTTTCAAAATGAAAATGAGGAAAGTGCCTCCAATTTTGAGGCCTAGAGATTCAATGTTCTTGGTCCTGTATTTACGGAGGCTTTGATGCAAAACTAGTATATTTACTTCATGATCTAGGAAACTTCAAACTTTGTGTTATGACCCTAACCTTATAGTGTGTATTATGTTACATGAGTAGTCAACTTATGGATACCTTAATACTAAATAAGTTACATATCATTGTTATAATCATATATATGTATTTGGGTCATCCTAGGAGTTATACTTAAGTATCTAAGTTGACCTAGGTGGCATCCAAGGCATAAGTATGATATATATAGGAGGAATAGGTTAGTTATTATCATTATATAGAGTATTATTTTCTTATTGAAGAATATTAAAGGTATCCCCCTTGAAGTGGATTAGAAGGTTGTCCCCTTAAAGTGGCATATTATTATCAATTATTTGTAGCATATTTCATATTATCTTTTCCTAGTGTGCAAGTTATTTCATTACAAGTGGAATTAGAGCATGATCTCAGTATCATGAAGGCAAAACATTTTCTCAATTTTTGAGGTAATTTTTGGAAGTGCATATCTCTCAAATTTTGGTTATATTTTTATAAATTTTAAATGATTTTTGAATAACCTATTGAATTATCTATAGTATATTTTTTAGAGGAATTAAATTAGAATTGAGTGATTTATTGTAGAATCAAAGTTTCTTCCCAATTTACTTGGAAATTTCATATCTCCCAAATCCTAGTGAATTTGTTTTTTTAATTTTTAGTGGGTTAATAAAAATTTAGAGAGGCACATAAAATCCAGATTTAAGAATAATTGGAGTATAATTAAATGATTTATTAAAAAATTGGTTTCTCCAACAAATTCACCTTCAAGGCTGCAAAAAACCTAATAGTAGGGAGATTTTCTAAGAAAGTGTGACCTAGGCCTTGTCAAAAAAAGAAGAAAAAGGAAAAGAGAAAGAACAAGAACAAGAGAAAGAAATATAACAAGAAAAAAGTAGAAAACATCAAGAATGAGAAAAATACCAAGAAGAATAACAAAAAACAAGTAAAAAAAGAAGAAGTGAGATTAGAAAAGATTGGTGAAGAATAAGAAAAAGAAAAATTAGCATTGAGTATAATGATTTTATAAATAAGGTGGCAATGTTATGACCCTAACTCTATAGTTTGTATTATGTTATGAGTAGTCAACTTGTGGCTACCTTAACTCTTAAATAATTTACGTAATCCTTATTATAATTATATATATGTATTTAGGTCATTCTATGAGTTATACTTAAGTATCTAAGTCATCCTAGGTTGTATCCAAGTCATAAGTATGGTATATATAATAGGTATAGGTTAATTATTATCATAATGTTCAATATTGTCTTCTTTCTGAAGATTATTGGAGGTATCACCTTTGAAGTGGATAAGAAGGTTACCCCTTCAAAGTGGAATATTATTATAAAGTATTTGTAGCATATTTCATATTAGATCTTCTTCTAGTGTGTAAGTTATTTCATTACACTTTAAGGGAAGCGTACACTATGGAAACCATCATAGAAAAAAATATGATAGAATATGGTAAATATGTCATGAGAGATAATGTGAAGGTCTTAAAGCTAGAAATAAGTACTTCAACTAAGCCACTCATTACTAAAGATAAACTTGACAAGATAATGGGAAATGAAGGATATCTCTTAAAGGGTTGTAAGAAATGAGAAGGGACTTCCTTCTATTAGGGCTACCACACATTTCAATGAAGGTCAAAGGTTGCACAATATGTCCTAGAATACTAATTGTTTTAAGACAAAGTAAAAAACAAATAGTTACTATACAAGGGAACCCAAATGATGCTAAGATAAACAAACACCTAATCCCTTGAGGAATAATCACATGAATCTCCATGATGATTCACCCTGGTGTGAACAGTGCTTACATCCTAATTAAGTTAACTATGATGTTGCGAAAAAAATAAATTAAAGGAGAAAGAATTACCAAATGAAGAAGGTACATTGGAATATTATGAAGATGATAAATTGAAATATTATGAAGATGATGATGTGGACTAGATTGATGCTTATGAAGGTGATCAATTATTTTAGTATGATCAAGATATCCACCATGTTCAATATGAGTTTCCATGTCAATATTTTAATTGAGTCAAGGAATTCATGCAAAAAAGATGCAAAAGAGAAAAATATTCTAATTAACATAGTTTAAGGGTCTTACCAACACAAGTCTAAAGTGAATACCAACTCAAGAATTTAGACAAGTGAATCCCAAAGACCTCAAATTAGACGTGCAATTATACTAGAAAAATCCACTACAACTAAAAATAAAGGAAAACAAAAGTAGGATAACGTAGAAATAAGCATGAACAAACATATAGGAGGGAACCACTAAAGAAGAGGATTCCCATGCCAAAATCCTCAATGCAAAATATATACATTCCAAATGGTAAATGTGTAGCTGTATGTACCAACTAGTAATGTAGAACATTCCAAGGTTGTGAAAGAAAATTCTAAACCAAACTAGTCCATAATTGCATATAAGATTTCAAGTATTCTAACAATGTGATGATGCATGGAATCATAAATTAGTTGGGCCTAACTAATTTTAATTCATATGGAAATTTCAATGCAATGAATTATTGAGAAGACAATGCTATTAGAATTGTTAATGATGTGGAAGTGCAACTTATTGCATACCTCAAGTGGTAAGTGTTTCTCAATTAATATAATATTATGGATTGTCCAAAAAAATGGTGTGCATTATCATCAAGAAAATTGATAGATTCAATATATGGTAGTATTTAAATGGACCTATCCTATACTACTATATCATTGCATGGAAAGGAGGTATGATTTTATAGAGAGAATAAAATGTTTCAAATTGTGAAGAATCTTGAAGAGGTAAATGATGAGGTAAGTTACATGGATATTTAGCCAAATAACTTTGTTCAATATTATATGATGAAAGTATTAGCAACCTTATTGAGTTTGATCTTTTTGTCCTCAACCTATTTTTTCTTAAGATTATGATATATGGAACATGCATTTTGATGGTGGTTGTTTTAAAGAAGGAAATGATACTTAAGTTGTTTTAGTGTCACTTGATAACACAACTTATAAATTCACTTTCAAACTAAATTTTGATTGCACCAATAATGTGGTTGAGTATGAATCCTTATTTCATGGATTGAACATGGCTTCAAATTATGGAATTAAATTCCTATGAGTTCATCGTGATTTATAGTTCATAGTGTCTCAAATTAAAATCTTTTATTATGCTAAAGAAAAATATTAAGGATGTATAGGAATGTTGAATCAAGGATGCTATTGAAATGTTTGATGCTTTTGACATCAAGTGGCTAGATATGGCTAAAATTGTTGCAATCGATACTATTACTATCCCAAATTTAAAATTTGATGCCTCTTTGACATCATCCCACCATAGGTATAGTGTAGAAGTTCTCACTAGAGTGAGCATCTTTGATAATATATCATTAGAAAGCTTTCAATGATAAGAAAATCTATGAATTATGATGTAGTCAAAAATCAAGACCCTGATTTGAGGTGATCTTCATTGCCTCCACACCAATTCCTCTTCAATCCACTAAAAATTAATTCTCAAAGGGAAATAAAGAAAACCCAAAAAGTTTAAACTTCCAAATCATCAAGTATAAACATAAGCACACATAAAACTATTGACATACCACTTTTCAAAATCAAATTTGAACATGTAAGTTACATCTTCCATTTTCTCTAAAAAATTATCCATAAAGATCACCCACCTTCATCTACAAGAATACATGTGGTTCAAAATTTATCTACCTATGGAACCATGCTAAAAATCAAGCTGAAATCCTAGAAAAATCATTTCTAAATGTTGGAACT
This sequence comes from Sequoia sempervirens, assembly GCA_007258455.2. Taxonomy (NCBI): domain Eukaryota; kingdom Viridiplantae; phylum Streptophyta; class Pinopsida; order Cupressales; family Cupressaceae; genus Sequoia; species Sequoia sempervirens. The sequence goes on from VDFB02086081.1 coordinate 359,373,451, forward strand.
ATGTTGCAAACAACCTTGTGACATACCACATTTTGAAAAATAAATTGAACCTGCAAATGAAATTATTTCTTCTAAAAATGTTTATAATAAAAGCTCCCATATTCATCTATAGGATGGCCACTATATTTTTTCTACCAACAATACCATGTTAACTTTTGAGCCAAAATCTCAAAAAACTCATTTCTTGGCACATGAACTATTTTGCAAGCTTCACCAACAACTCATAACCTATTCTCTCCTTAGCCATTCTTATTCATTTCCATACCTTTGCATCCTTATCTCTTCTTCATTTCTTCTACAAAATTAATTCTCATACTCCATCCCCTTTTGCAACTTGGAACTCTAAAAATTGTAACTCCTGGCAACCACTCCTTATGCAACTATTCCACTTTCTGTAACCACTAGGCATAAGACAGAGCATGACGCAAAATAAGGGTATTGGAATTTTAAAATAGAGCATAATGCAACATTAAATGACCCACTCACATCCCTCAACATTTGAATTTTTCCTCATCTAATTTGGTGAAGCAATATTTATTTTATGAGTCATAAAACACCAAAAAAATAAGCCTTTGGTGTCACCTATCTAATAGGTATTAGAATTTAGTTTTTAATATGCTATAAATGTGTGAAATGTGCCCCAAAATCATGCCTGAAACAAAAATAAAGAAAAATACAACTTTTTGGTGTGATGCAAGATAGCTCGTGCACCTGGATGCTCCTGCATCAAATTACTAAAATACATGAACCATTTTAAGGATTAACTCATTGAATGGAAGCCCAAGGTAGAAAAGAAAAATGGAAAAGAAACTCTCTTTGACAATGAGATCATTTAGCTCAAGACTAATACCATCTTAAGAGGTCTTATGCCTTTGGAGAGGATGTTTGATAATATTAGTTTTTATTGAGTAAGGATTAAGCCTATTGATGAAGAAGATGTTGAAGGTGTGAACTTCAAAATTGAAGTAGCTCCTAGGATGATTACCTTGGAAAAATGGTAAAACTAGTAGAGAAGCAAATGTTATTTGTATTATTGAATAATTTCAATAAACTCTTTACTTGGTCATATTATGAGTTGAAGGCTTATACAGAGTATTTTTTCTAGTACACCATTCCCTTGGAACCTAGTGCAAAGCTATTTAGGTAAAAATAAAGCCCCATCAACCCCACAATGGCCCCTCAACTTCAAAATGAACTTATCAAACTAAAAGAGAGTGAGACCATAAAGTTAATTAAGCATTTAGAGTAGATGTACAACCTTATTCCAATAAGAAATAGGATACATTAGGGTTTGTGTATATATTTAAAATCTAGTCCCTTAAGAATAGTTACCCAGTGCTTAGTATGGATCATTTATTATGAAAGGTGACCTTGGGTTAGAATTGATATCAATGATCTGCATGGATTCTCAAGATATAGTTAGGTTGTGATAAAAGAATAAAATCATCCAAAAATAGTATTCACAACTCCATGGGACATTTATCTATGTCAAGACATGCATTTCAAACTAAAAAAATTAGGAGCCACCTTTTAAAGGGAAATGTATGTTATCTATGTTGGGCTAATAAAAGAAATAACCATAGTCTAATATATGTTAGTATGAATAAGGATATTTCCTAACTAGTTATTAGTGAGGACCTATTCACATTATTAATAAATTTACTTAAGAGTTAGTTTCTTAGGTGGCATTCTAGAAACTAGTATTTAATGGGACCATATCTAACTAATAGGCATGTAGCTATCTAGGCATTTAATATTTTTCTCATGAATTTATAATTGTGCATTAGGCATTTAATAATTGTAACCAAGGTGGTTACATCTCTCCTTTCATATATAAGGAAGGCTCTTGTACATTTAAAAATCATTCTAGATCAATTCATCATAGATCATCATTTGATCAAGTTCTCTTCTTGCTCATAGTGCACTACTTTTTTATTCATGTGGATGGTTTTCTTCTTGGTTGATCCTTTGAAGTGTGGCTAGCTTCATTTGGGTTATTGTTCATATTTTCAACAATATAATGACTTAACTACCTAATCCAAGGACAAAAATGACCATTACAAATAGTTACAGTTAATCTTTGAAAGATTCTTGGAGTATATGATTTCCTTGAATCTTAAGAAATGTATCTTTGGTGTAGAAGTGGCAGATATTATTGAACATATAGTATCCATGGTGGGAGTGAGAATTGATCTGAAATGAGTTAAATCAATTGACCTCATTCCTCAACCCAAAATATTCAAGTTAGTGCAATCATTCTTTGAGAAAATAAACTTTATTAGGTGATTTATCCCCAACTTTGAAAAAAAGACAAAATTCATCTCAAAAATGCTCAAGAAAAGACAACCAACTAGCTAAAATAATAATTCAACAAATTCCTTTATGAAAGTCAAATATACACTCAAGAAGCCACTAGTATTAGCAAGTCCTAATTATTTAAATTTTCATTTCAATTGTCTTCCTTTTACACCATTGTATTAATTCCTATTTCAAAAAAATGTTGAGGGATATTAGCAACCAATTGCTTTAATAAAAAATCATTGATAAATTTTGAACTAAATTAGGACCCATTACGGAGAAGCACACTTATGCTCTTGTCAAGGTAGTTAATTTTTTTAGATCATATCTAATAGGATCCAAAATCACTCTCTATGTGTCACATACTGTAGTAAGAGATATCTTCATTTAATAAGAGGCATCATGTAAAAAAGGTTTAGATATTTATAATTAAAATCTAAGAGTATGAAATGGAAGTGAAGTCTACTAAGTTGGTAAAATTTCAAGGCCTTGTCAAATGATAGTAGATACAAATTTAGATGTAGAAGAAGTGCATCAAATAAGCTTTAATTTAACACCTTCTTGCTATTTGAAAAATTCATCATAGTGAAAGGATATTATGTTCTATTTAGAAATTTGAGATGCCCCTATAATATATAGAAAGATCAATAGAAAATGATATTGAAGCTAATGTCTTAAAAAGTATGTATTTATTTAGGACCAATTAATGTGGAGAAACCTTGATGGTTTACTCCTTAAATGCTTATGTAAGGAGTAGTCTATGAAATCCATTAGAGAATATCATTGAGGATTATGTGAAGGATATTTCATATCAAGGAATGCTACTCATAGGATAATGAGAGTAGATATTAGTGGGATAATAAGATAAATTTTGTTGTTTGGGTAGCTAGGTGTTAGTAAATAGATTTGTCACCATGAAAAGATAAGTGAACTATGACTCATACAACGGGAAATAGTAACAAAAATGTACGCAACAATTGGAGAGATACCAATGGAATGGTGATCTTCCTCTACATTTAAGAGGGACAGCTCCCTCATATGATTTAATTGATTTTTAGGGTATTCTTTTAACCCAAAAATAGGAAAGACAATTATATAAAAAGAAAAGAAAAAACCTAGATGAAATACACATGAACACCACCTAAATTTCTCAAAAGTAACTAAGAATGAAATGTAATAGATACAGATGACACACAGATCATAAGTTCTTATACCCACAAATGATTACTAGCAAGACGAACAATAATTTCTTTCCAACATGTAAACAGATCTAAAAGTGATTGTACATTAGACATATGAATAACATGCAATCCTTCAGACCACATAGATCCCTTATTCAAATACAACTACAATCAGATATAACAAAAAATTACTAAAAATTAATTACAATTTAACATCAAAAGACTTACGATTGAAAGAAACTTCAATAAAATGAAAGCTCACCAACTTCCCAAATTCTTGTACAAAATGCCATGTTGAAAAATAAGACTATTGTTCCCTTCCCATATGTCGCTCTCAACTACAAAGCAGCCAAAAAAAAATTTAAAAACCCCATTTTTCCTTCAAATTTCATATTTAGCCGATAGGCTATTTGTGTGAACTTTGCTCAAAATTTTCGTTAGCCTTCTCAGTTTTACACTTTTCTGGCCGCCGAGAAAAGGTGGCAAGTTGTTTTCTTGTTTTGGAAAACTTTTGGTAAGAATTTTTGTCAACCTTCTTAGTTTTTGGGGTCTCCGGCACCTTGGAAAAGGTGGCAGATTGTTTTTTGATTTTTTAAATAAAAAACCTTTGGCATGAGGATAGAGGAGGCCAACGAAATGGCATCGGCATTAATTATTGTATGGTTTCCATGTAGTGGTGATGGTGTGAGTAACATTTGTCTTTAAATTCCTCTAAAAAATAAAGCGAATGTCTATGTAATTTTTGATAACACATAGTTGGGTTTCATTCTTTGGGTTTATCTTGTTGTTCAAGATAGTTACGAGTGAGTAGGGCAAGCTTCTGTGAAGGTGAAAGTGCATTCATCAGCTGTGGAATTTTTATGAAGGTGGGTGAAGGTTATTTTGAGTTTTTTGCATGCATCAATGGTTGTGTGGGTTGTGACAATTATGTGCCCATTTTTTGCAGGTGGTGGAGAAAGAACAAAGGGTAGAGAAAGCAAGCGGGAAGAGGTGTATTTGAAGGAAGTGGGAAGAGGTACATATTGAAAAAACCATTTGTCAAGTATTTCTAAAATAGTTTATGTTATTTTCCAAAGGGGATTATTGATTATTGCTCTGTAGCTTAGTCTAAATTGTTTGGTTTATGGTTTCCATGTAGCCACCATGGGTGGAAGGAAATATTATTTGTTTTTTGTGTTTCCTGTGTTGAATTCGTGTGTTTATTGTGGGATTTTTCATCTAGGTCACTCTTGAAACCAATATTGTTTCATTGTGTCGATTGTTGTTGAAAAGACTATATTGTTTTGTGGGTTTTGGCATGTGGGTGACTATTGGGTATATTGTTTCATTTATTGCTTGTGTTTTGTGTGAATAGATGCAAATTAGTTAATCTGGTGTGTTTTTGGTTAATCTGGAAAGCGAGTTTTTTTGTGTTTTGTGGGTTTTGGCTTGTGGGTGACCAATGGCTATATTGTTTCATTTATGGCTTACTTTTTTGTTTGAATGGTTGTAAAATAGTTAATTTGGTGTGTTTTTTATGAAATTTTCCATCTAGATTGTTGTTGAAACTAATATTGATTCATGTATGGTTTGTGTTTTCTAGTGAAGGTTTTGAATCGGTCTATTACTATGAGATTTTTGTGTTTTTGTGTTTTTCATGCAGGTCACTATTGAAAGGCGTGTTTTTGTGGTGATGGTTGCAACACATTAAAATATTTAATGTTATACAGGTTGCATTTTTTTAGGGTATATTGTTACCATTTTGAAAAAGGTCTGTTGAGAAAAGACTATATAGTTTGTTCACACCAATATTGTTTGATTTATAGTTCATCTTTTGTGGGGATGTTTTTGTATGGGTTTATCACTATGATTTTTACTATTTTGTGAGTTTGGCCATCTAGGTGACTATTGATAATAATATAGTTTTATTTATGGCATTCATTTTGTGGTGATTGTTGCAATGCAATAAAATAGTTAATGTTATGTCGTTCATGTTGTTTTGCATAGGGAATTGTTCACTATTGTTGTCTACCTTACCCTATATTATTTCATTTATTGCTTCCATTTAGCATGGTCAGGGAAAGGGTGGTGGATTGTTTTTTTATTTTTATATGAAAAGAGTTTGGTGCACCAATAGACAAGGTGAGTGAAATGGTATCATATATATATATGTAATAACAGTGAGACAAGAAAGTAAAAATATACTTATTTCTCAACAAAACATTATCAAAAATTGAAATGATATAGCCTTCTCAAGATTTCCTTCTCGAATAATAATAGTGACAGAGGCATCAAGAAATATACTCCTTTTTTAATAGAACCTTATATATATGTGTGTGTGTGTCTATATATGTGTGTATATATATATATATATATATATATATATATATATATATATATATATATATATATATATATATATAACAGTGAGACAAAAAAGTAAAAATATACTTATTTCTGAAGAAAACATTATCAAAAATACTTGATGTAGCCAAACATAGAGTGTACAACATTAACTATTTTATTCTATTGCAACCGTAACTAGAAAACTGATGCCCATAAATTAAACATCATTGGTTTCAACAACGAGACAGATGGAGAAAACCACAATATATATATATATACTAACTTGAGAAATATATATCTATATATGTGTATATGTATATATATATGTGTATATGTATATATATATGTGTGTGTGTGTGTGTGTGTATATATGTATATATATATATATAAATTGTTGTATGGTTTTTATGTAGTGTTGATGGTGCAAGTAACATTTATCTTTAAAGTCCTTGGAAAACAAAGCAAATGTCTTTACAATTTTCTCTAATGCATTGTTGGGTGTCATTCTCTAGGTTTATCTTGTTGTTCAAGATAGTTGTGAGTGAGGAGGGCAAGCTTCTGTGAAGGTGAAAGTGCGTTCATCAACTATGGAATTTTTGTGAGGGTGGGTGAGGGTTATTTTTTTGCACACATCAATGGTTGTGTGGGTTGTGATAATTGTGTGCCCATTTTTTACTAGAGAGTAGAGAAAGCAAGCGGGAAGAGGTGTATTTGAAGGAAGCGGGAAGAGGTGCACATTGAAAAAACCGTTTGTCAAGTATTTCTAAAAAAAATTATGTTATTTTCCAAAGGGGATTGCTGATTTTTGCTCTGTAGCTTAGTCTAAATTGTTTGGTTTATGGTTTCTATGTAGCCACCATGGGCGAAAGGCATGTTTTTGCAGCGATGGTTGCAATGCATTGAGATAGTTAATGTTATATAGGTTGCATTGTTTTAGGGTATATTTTTAACCAAACAATAGTCATTTTCACAAATAATATACTCTTTTCTCAACAACACCTTATCAAAATTAGAAGTAATCAATAGTACCTTATCGTAGATAAAACAATATTCCCTGCCAAAAATAGCAGATTCATAGTAACCAACCTAAGTAAAAATATACTCATTTCTCAACAAAAGCTTACCAAAAATAGAAACAATATAGCCTCCTCAACATCACACTCTCAAAAATTAACAGTGACAAACCCATCAAAAAACATATTCCTTTCTATACAAAACCTTCTCAAAAATTGAAACAATACGCCTTTTTCAATAGCACCTTATCGAATATGATACAATATAGCCTAGCACAGAGAGCAATAATCAACAATTCTTAATGTAACCAAACATACAGTGTATGTAAAACATTAACTATTTCATTATGTTCCACCCATAACCACAAAACGCAAGAGGCTAGCCCATATATAGCTAATGTGTATACATATATGTGTATATATGCATACATATTTGTATGTATATATGTATATATATGTATATGTATATGTATATGTATATACATATATGTATATGTATATACATATATGTATATGTATATACATATATATATATATGTATATACATATACATATATATATATATATGTATGTATATGTATATACAGATTTATTTAGATATAGCAATATTTACATAAATAGATATTTACATGTGTACACATAGATATATATTTGGCTATATGTTTGTGCTTTTGATAATTAAGCACCACATGAAGCACGCCTGCAACTTATTTTAATAAGAAATATCTATTAAATAAGACATTATTTAAAAAGGGCAACAAATCATTCAAATTTATTGTTTTGAGAAGATAGTTATTTATTTCAAAACTTCTTTCATTCTTGAAAAAGGGATTCTTATAACAATAGGCTTTCTATTAAACATGCTAAAGAACATTGGCTGCCACATACATGTGCTCAACACCTTTTTGAAGTTGTTAAGGGATTATTCAAATACTCTTTCCATGGCTAGCCTTCTCAGGATTTCCTTCTTGCATATTAACAGTGACAAACCCATCTAGAAATATACTCCTTTCAGAACAGAACCTTATTGAATATTGAAACAATATAGTCTTTCCAATAGCACCTTATGGAAAATGAAACAATATAGCCTCAGGGAGAGGAGAGTAATCAACAATACTTGATGTAACCAAACATAGAGTGTACAGCATTAACTATTTTATTTTGTTACAACCATAAGTAGAAAATGGAAGCCATCAATTAAACATAATTGGTTTCAACAACAAGCCAAATGGAGAAACCCAAAAAACTACGGCCATAGAGCCCATGCAAAACGATAGCCATATAATGCAACCATAAATGAAACAATATTTCTTTTCCAAATAATATTGTCTTCTATCAACAACACCTTATCAAAAATTGAAACAAAATAGCCTTTTGAACAGAACCTTATCAAATATGAGACAATATAGGATGAGGTAGACAATAACAATTGACAAAAAACTGCATTATGTTAACAATTTTATTTTGTTGCCACTCTGATGGAGAATATAGCCTTCTCAGCAACACCTTATCGAAACTGAAATAATATACCCTTGGGCAGGGAACAGTAATGAACAATACCTAATGTAACCAAACATAGAAACAATAGTGTTAACTATTTTATTTTGTTCCAACCACAACTAGAAAAATGGAAGCCATAAACCAAACAATATTGGTTTCAACAGTGACCCAAATGGAGAAACCCACAAAATTGTAGCCACTAAACCCATGCAAAACGATGGCCACATAACGAGAACATAAACAAAACAATATTGTCTTTTGTCAACAACACCTTATTGAAAATTGAAACAATATATACATATATACATATATATATTAATATTAAAATATACTCTTTCGTGAATGGAATCATAATAAAATTGAAAGAATCTAGGATTTCCAAAGGCAGCTTGTCAAAAATTGAAATAATATAGCCTCTTCAATGGTACCTTATTGAAAATAGCACAATATAGCCTATGCTACAAAAATATTAAATTATACTTTTTCCTGAACAAAACCTTATCAAAAAATTGGGAGAATCTAGACTTTCAAATAGCATGCTGTCAAAAAATTAAAATAATATAGCCTCTTCAGCAGGACCCTATCGAAAATTAAACAACATAGCCTAAACCAGAGGACGGCAATTAACAATCAATAATGGAAACAAACATAAAATGTATAGCCTCCAGGATACACAGCAACAACCAACAAAACAATGCATAATGGAATCAAACATATATATATATATATTGGCTATTTTTTTGAACTTTGATTGGAATCTTCCTTGGCCTTCCCGAGATTAGACTACCCCGGCTCTAGGGATAGGGTGGTGGGTTGTTTTCCTGTTTCGGTGAACTTTGGTCGGAAATATCATGGGCCTTCCAGGTTTTTCAGGTCTTTATCGCCGTGGAAAAGGTGGCGGTTGTTTTTGGGTTTTTTAAATAAATTTTTTTTGGCACGATGCCAGAGAACGGCGGTGAAATGGCATCAGCATTAATTTTTGTATGGTTTCTGTGTAGTAGTGATGGTGCAAGTGACAACTATCTTTAAAGTCCTCAGAAAAACAAAGTAAATGTTTGTACAATTTCTGATAATGTATTATTGGGTGTAATTCTCTAGGTTTATCTTGTTGTTCAAGATAGTTGTGAGTGAGGAGGGCAAGATTTTGCGAAGGTGCAAGTGTGTTCATTAGTTGTGGAATTTCTATGAAGGTGGTTGGAGGTTATTTTGTGTTTTTTTGCATGTGTTGATGGTTACAAAAGCACTAGAAAAGTGTGGGTTGTGATAATTTTTTTCCCATTCTTTGTAGGTGGTGGAGAAAGAACATAGGACAAAGAAAGCAAGCGGGAAGAGGTGTATTTATAAAACAGTTTATCTTATTTTATCTTATCAAAAATTGAAACAATATAGCCTTTTGAAGAGAAATATAGCCTAGGATACACAACCACAACAATTATATTTTGTTCCATACATAGCCACAAAACAGAACCCATAAAGAGAAACCAACAAAGATTCACAGCAAGCAACCCAAGTAAAAAATATACTCATTTCTCAACAAAAGCTTATCACAAATAGAAACTTTGAGAGGTCAACCTACAATCACTAACAATAAATAAAGTATTCCAAATTAGTCATTGTTAGAACTCAAATAAACCACTCCCTATAAAATTCATTTGAACACAAGAATAATGGAAAGAAAGCACGAAAGGAAGCAAAACACAATGAAACATTATTCAAATGATCAAACCAACATCTTATAGGTGGATTGGTGATATTTTGATGTGGAAAATAGTCCTTTCCCAACCCCTTTTTGATAAGCCCCAGATATGATGAAGATGCAAGATGATAAGTGATCAAGTTGCGGAGGATTAAACCAATAGAGAAGGTTTTTATTTATAACCAAGAAGGATGGAAGAATGCAAAACATGGAGGATGTGGGACAAAACATGAGCCAATGACAAGATGCCACTTGTCTTGAGATGTGAGAGGATGAAGGTTGTGCATATTTTGATAAATGTGCCCAAGAGGGGGAGATTTGAAATTCAAAAGATGGCTTGTTGGAGGGAGAAGAAAGAGTCTTAAATGCCAAGTGAGGGACATGTAAGAGACAATGTAAGAGGATTTAATGCTATGTTGGAGGACAAGACATGTGTGAGGGAAAATTAAAATTTGAAGAATATTCCATCTTGATGCCCTTTTTGAATGAAATTAGATGAAATAATAAATCAAATAAATTGATTTATTGGTTCAAGTTGCAAAATCTAGAGGATTCATGTGATTAGGATTAAATTAATCAAGGTTTAATTAATTTAATGAGGGATTAGATGATGTGACTATTTTATTTAGATTTATGGGTTGATTTAAATCAAAAGATGAGAAGAATGTGATTTAGATTTAATTAAATAAAGATTTTGATTTTTTTTAATTAAAGAAGATGGTGTTAGACTAAATCAAATAAATATTAATTTATTTAATTTAATGGAATGACTTTAGATATTTAATCAAATAAAAGATGATTTATTTAATCAAAGAGGGAAATGATGATAAAGGGATGATTTAGGACGATATGGAATTAGTGAATCCGGATTAGATGCATGATGTCAAGTTTGCATGTCTACATTTTTCCCCTCTTTGAAGCAATGTACTTGTTGCATTGGTTCAAAGAATAAACTTGCCAAGATCAAAATTCAAAAAAAAAATTATTTTTTCGAATGCCCCAGTGAAAAGAAGTATACTGTTACATTTCCCCCTTGAGAGATCGAGCAAAAAATTTGATTTGAGGGTCAATCTCGTGACAAAGAGGTTCAATATGGACGCATGGATGGTTATGATGATGATGCAAATGAGATGGTTTTAAGATGCTTAGAATAACCAATCTATATTATCCTATATAACTTAAAATGATGATGTACTACATTTGAGATGGATGATGTGATGATGCCTATACGGTTATGCAATGGATGTTTTATGCAAATATATGATTTATGAGATGCTTAAACTAACAGATCTATATTATGATGATGATCAATATGATATAATATGATGTGCAGTATGTTGATGGTTTGTGGATGCAGGATGGATGCATTGATGATGATGATTAACTATCTTGGTATGATGTTAGTGTGGATAAGAAGAAATGAGATGATTACAAGAGGATTCAACAAGCCAACTTTATTAGATATGATGATGAAAGATGATGATTTTCTTATCAAGAATTGGGACTTTAAAAGGGCTACTTATCTTATGTTTGATAACACACATAGGCATGATGCATCAAGGTATAAAGAACTAGGATGGCATTGCACCTAGTGTGATGGACTTTGACTCAACAATCAGATAGGAGTACTTATGTTCACCCCTAACATATAGAACCTTATTTAAAATGTAGTTTAGATATTATAAACATCTTAGACCAAAACATGGAAAAGCAAGCCTTCCTATGTAGTCAACAAGATGCTTAAAACATCCTCCCTACACCCGAACAAAGCATGCATGACCAAGGTTATATTACAAAAGTATCCAACAAGCACAACAGATAAAAAGATAATAATCATTGCCCCATTCCTATCTCTCTAAATCCTTCGTTTTGGACATCATCAAGAGGTTATCAAAATGAGCACAAAAAGATAAGTCAAAAGACAAAGACAAAGTAAACAAACAAGCTAATGTTCTTCAATACCGCTAGCCAAGACTAAACTATGGTGATGCCTGATGTTGATTGCCATTGTAGGAAGGATGCATCCTAGGATATGATGATATCAGATAATTTGATATGGGACTAATTGGATGATAGGATATTGGCACAAAGAGTTGATTAACATGTTTACGTACTACCCTAGACCTTAGACTTTGGCGTTTGAGTTTTCACTTTGAACTCGTAGACTTGTTTCCGACTGTTTTACCAAATGTTGAGAATGACCATGATTTATTATGAATGATGTTTATTTCGGGTGAAAGCAAGATGAGACGGATTATTTTTAAAAAATATTTGAATGTTTTAAAAGTTTTTTGAATTGTTTTGAGGTTGTTTTTAGTGTTTTCAAGATTTTACAAATGTTTTGATTTTTTTTTTAATTTTCAAATGTTTTGGGGTTTTTTGAGATTTTATGAATGTTTTTAGATTTTGTGTCTCAAGGCCTGATCAAAGATTAGCCTTGCCTACGTTTAAGCTCAAAGACTACGTAGTTCAGATTTTTTGACTTGATATGTTTTAAATGTTTTGGATTTTTTTTTGAATATTTTTTTGATTTTCGATTTTCTAATTTTTGGATTATTTTTAATGTTTTTGGATTTTCTTGGTTTTTTTTTTTTTTGTATTTTGATATGATGTTGGATGTTTTTGAATTTTTGCATAATTTTAAAAATTTGCATGTGTGATGATATCAGTGCTCTATTTTGGGATTTTGTTGAAAACCAAGCTAAGGCTGATTGATCGGATTGATGGATTGATGATGATAACATTGTTAAGGATACACAACAATGCAAGGATAGTGTTAAGCAATAGTGTAAAGATTGGAAAGGATATCCCAAGATTGTGATGGATTGATTGGTGATAACATTGTTGAGGATACACAACAATGCAAGGATAGTGTTAAGCAACACAAGGGTTGGGAAGGATATCTAGAGATGATGATTTTTTGATTGGATTTTATTGATCAGGATTTTGAAGCTTGATTTTTGAACAAACTTATTTTGAATGATTTGATATGACATTTGAAGTGAAAATTAGATGCAATTGATATTGATTGTTTGGATTGATGTTTGATGAAAGATGAATCTTGATAAGGAATGTCTTCTTCTTGTTAAAATATGCCATGGGCTAGTGATTTGGATTTTTTCTCTCAAATATTTGACCAATTTGATTTTACATTTTCCAATGTTCAAATCACCACATAAGTCTGAGGATATAGATCAAGATTTATTCCCAAAGCAAGATGTAAATATCTGCCCCAGTGTATAGCAATGTATGGAATGTCATGGATGGGTGCTTGGATAGGTGTGTGGATGGATGGATATGATAAGAATGCAAAAGGATGCCAAGGATTATCTTGTTATAAGGTAAGGTGTTCGGATAAAGAAAGCTCATTTAGATAGTGCCTCATGGCTCAGATAATGTTGGGTAGGATAGGATCAATGAAAATGACCCATGTCAAGATGTTTACTATAAGCAAGTATAAAGTATGCACCAAACTTCATTAGGATCAAGATAATGTGGAAGATGGATGTAGATGGATGAAAATGGATTGGATAAACAGTTCATGGATGAATGGACTTATTATGGATGGGATGTTAGATTTACTATGGATGGGATAAGATGATTCCACCCTAACTAGTGCACGTAGATGCTCGATTCTATGCATGATGCCTATTTTCTAGGTTTTCATCATGGTATCTACCCAAAGCATCGCCCATGCGGTTTTCACTGGAGGATGATTTTTTTCTTCTTTACTGTTTTCAATCCTTTTTTTTTTTGGATTTTTTGATTTTTTGATTTTTTTTTGGACTTTTCTAAAAGATTTTAAGCTCATGTTGAACCATCTGGTGGTGTTGGTGTAGATGCTTTTGTCATAATTTTACATCGATATCCTACTTGAAGAAACTGTTTTGCCAAGATACATGCACTTGAATGCAACTTTTGGGATTCTTGATTTGTTTTGTTAATACTAGGGTCAACTTTATCTTTGTGCCCACATCACAATAGGATGCCTTCTAAATCTTTATGATGAAGGGTGACAACCAATACATGGTCAATGTGAGAATTTGTTATCATGCGTGGAGGCATGGATGGAATGTGCTTAAGCATAAAAGATGGATTGGCTAATAGTTTGGAACCTTTGACTCTCCAAGCTTGGGAAGATGAGCAATGATGGGTGGATACAAAAGTGTGAATGGAATTAGAATCAAATGTTTGATACACTTTGTACATCACTTGAGAAGCCTTATTTTTCCTTTGCGGATATCTTTGATGGATACTTTTCCCAGGGCTTTTTTATTTTTCCCCATAGTTTCTTTGACTAATGGAGTTTGATAGGGATAATCTTTCTTTGTATTCTTTGGTATCCATGTGTATTTGATTTATGCATTATGCTCCCTATCTTCTTTTTCTTTGATAATGTTCTTTGTGCTTTGATTCAAATCTTTCTTTTGATGTTGGTCCCAATTCGTGGATGGGGTGATGGGTGGATGAAGATTCATGACATGGCTAGTTGTAGTATTGGCATTGATTTCATCATAAGGATTCTTCGTGCTCCCTATGTTGGTGTTTGCTTGAGACATAGTTTCCCCTAGTGTGGTGGTAGTAGCACCTTTGTTCCTTGATTCTACTTGTTTTAAAATGTCTTGTTCAGTAAACCTTCTATGATAAATGACCATTGCAAATGATGTTGTTTCAATTTGTTTCTCTACTAACTTTGGTATATCTTGTTCCGTCTAACTTGTCTTCTTTAGTGGATAATGTTGGATATCTTCATACATGATGTCCTTAGTCTAAATTTGGGATATATCTGATCTTGTTGTTGATAATTGAATTTTACTGGAGGAATCAATAACTTTCCCTTTTTGTGTAATAATATCAGGAGTAAAGGAATCTTGTTCTAAATGAAGATCATCTACGTGTCCATCCACAAAAAGAATCTCATGGGTAGATAGAGGAGTATGTCCTATGTGGATGTGATCATCATTTGTGACATCTCGTATAGATAAGAGATTGTCCATTAGATCATTGTAGTATCTTGGAGATATGAATTTTTGATCTTGAATGATTTTGGAATTACTTTTGACATACTTTGGATCAAGTTCTTGACATGGGTTAGTTTCAAAGAATGGATGGCTTATAAAGGGTTCTTGGATATCTTAGTCACAGGAAGTGGCTCAAATGTCATGAGGTCAAAGGATGTACATATGTTTTGGAAAGGATCATTGTTAGACCTTGGTGAAAGATGTTGATCATGTTTTGGAATAAATTCTTGAGATATGTCCCCTAACTCATTGGATGTTGTAGAGACATCTTCAACATGATCATTGGTTGAGATGTTATCATTGCTATCACTAGTGGTTGAATCTTGATCATTGTCCCCAATAGTTATTACTTTTTTATCAATAAGGTCCTGGATGAGATTTTTGAGTTGAATGCAATCTAATGTTGTGTGTCCCTTTGTTTTGTGATAATCACAAAGGTGATTTTCATTGTACCAAAACAGTTTCACTAAGCGCTCTTGATAATTTTCATAGGTTGGAATTGTGATGAGTTTTTCCTACACCAATTGTTGCATGATTGATTCGATTACTTTCCCAAGTAGTGTGTATTTTTATTTGTTACCTTGTGAGATTTGACCTTTAAATTGACCTTTTGATGATTGATCTTGGAGATGTGGAGGTTGGGTTTATTGTTGATGTTGTTGATCTTGATATCCGACTTCTTGACACTGGAGATGTTGTTATTTATGTGGTTGTGGACACGACTCAATGCTTTGATGACATGGTTCAACCAATGGAAGAGTGTATTGATTTTGGATTCAAGATGTGTCTTGGCAAAATGAGTAAATTATTTTGGCAGGTGAAGCAATTTTATCTCATAAAATTTGATCTTGATTTTGATCTTGACACCCTTGATATAGTTGATTTGGTTTTTGTTCAAGCAGATTTGGAATGCATACTTGTGGTGTTTGAATGGGATCATGGACAAACTAATTTTGGACAATTTTCTAATTTGGGATGATGTTCAAATTTGGCATTATAGGCTGAACTTGAACATTATTGTGGTTGGGAATCTCATTGCCTTGATTTTGATTTTGCGTGGTGTTACCTTGACTTGGATCGATACATAGGGTCATTAACATTTTTTTTGGACTTTGAACAACATTTGTATGATTTGCAAACATATCTATCCCAAAGTTTACTAAGTGTGGATTTGAAATGTTTATGTTTGAAAAACTTATACTTGGAATCTATGGATTTGGTGGGATGATGTTGTTTTGTTGAAGACTCATGTATTGAGTGTTTGTTTGATAGATTTGTAGGTTTGGTCTTGGATTTAAATCTACCATCAGGAAAGTTGTTCCAAACTTTTAACTAGGCATACTCACATTTGTTATACCATTGAGGTTTGTAGGAGTTAATGATCCCATGTATGGATTGTATAAATGTGAGTTTTGATAACTAAGTGGAATTGTAAGGCTTTGATAGTTTGGTTGACTTGGATTACTCATGATGTATGAATCAATTTTATATTCCATGTCCTTCTTGTGTTTTGACCTTGTTGCAAAAGTGACCTCCATGGTGTTTAGGACCAATGATGACATGAAGGATGAAAGGGTTAGTTATATGGGTGTTGATTGTTTAGGAACTTTGGATCAATGCTAGACTTAGGGTTTGATTTTTATTGATTTTTATTGGACAATGAACTTTTAAACCCTAAGATGCTAGATGTGATGTTAGGATGAACTTGTTCAAAAGGGTGTTGATTTAACTAGAGGTATGAGAAAGGATGCATTCCCACACTCCTAACTAAACAAGGTGATTATGATTTTTTTATGATTTACCCAAGTCTAGAGTGATGTTCCCAAAGCTCTAAAGTTGTTTGTGGGATGAGATGATAAATGTATGGAATGGATGAAGTGTTTGATTTTATCCTAAATAAACCTAAGAAGGACTTTGTTTACAAGACCAAGATAGTGAAGAACATGCTTTTCTCTAAGAGTAGTTCAAACCAAAAGACCAATGTTTGCATGAAAACCATATGACCAAAAGATAACAAGCACATGTGTGGGGTTCAATTTGAGTTAATCTTGGTTAATGAATTGCTTTGACCATATCCACACTTTCTTGCTTAGCTTTCTAAAATTAGATGTCTAATGCATTTTACTTATTTTCATCCCACAAAGTGTATCATGTGGAAATCAAGGAAATCAAGGAAAAAGTTACTTAATGTTGACTTTAGTAGGAGAAAATTGAGATGAAATCCAAATGCCTAGAAACCTCTAAGGATATGAATCCCAAGGGAAAGCAAGAGCATGTGAATTTTTTCAAGGATATTTGCTTCTCCTAAAGGGTTTGAGATTTGATGGTAATGTTGAATGTTTGTTTTTCCAATGTTTCTAATCAAGCAAAGTGTTTTGATTTTAAGAACATGCACAACCTTATGGATATTTGAGACAATATTTGTTGAGTCCCCACTTGGACAAGTCCATCTATGCCTACTTTTAGCGAATGGTTGGATGCTTGACCACACAGGCTCCCCCTTATAGTGCACTCACTTCTCAGGTTAGCCAAGCATCAGTACCCATGAATTTCCCATGGCATACTTTCCATTTCTACTAAAATTCATAAAAGTGTGGGGCAGCTTCAGAATGACCATTCTTGCACCAAAAAATAGATCAAGGATTTTGGCCTTTTCTAAACAAGGGTTTTAATTCGGACTTTCCATTTGTACTGATTGATCCATGCAGTGAGAGACCATTGTTTTCCTTCTCATTAGAACCAACCGTGTGATACTAGCCTTTGTTCCAGTATCCACACTTATATATCAGCTGGAAATACACTTGGCTTTAGCGTGTTACCAGTTGGATCATTCCCTCGGGTGATTAATTTTTCCCACAAGGAAGGCCCTCTAAGATAAACAAAAGCTAGCAAAACAAAACTCGTAAGTCGATCAATCTTTGTTGCAACACAAAGAGAGAGAATGTATGCAATATGCTCCATTCACACTCACAAGATTTTTTGTTCAATTTTAATCCCAAAATGAAATGTGGAAGCAATTACTTTACCCAACTTAAGATCACCAAATGGCCTTTTGATTCTCAAGATCATCGTGAGGCATGAGAGAAGCAGATATGTCCTTTCAATGGTATTAATTTGAGTAAGAAATTACAAAACAAAGAAGCACTTGTTCATTTTAAACCCACAAAGCAATGATTTGATTCTTTTTATTGCACCAAAATGAAATATGAAAGTTGTCTTGTTCAATTGTTAGCCTCAAACCAAATTTAGTGAATTTGACTAAAGTTCTTTTTAAGCCCTTTGTAGCAAAAATGAAAGCTTTTGCAATGTTCTTTTTAGAATCCAAAAAGACGAGAGTTGACCTTTAAAACAGAAAATTAAAGCATAGAATGGAAGCTTCAAGCATTTAAAAATGTTTTGTCAACTTCAAATTTAATGCTCAATTCTTCAACTCCAATCTATTTGTGTTCTTTGATTCCAAGGTGAGAGAAAACCGTTGTTGTCTCCCAATTCCAACCTACAAACAGCAAAAAAAAGTTATTATGAATAAGATTTATGATACAAAAATAATAAAGCAATGCATAAAAACTAAAAAAAAAAAGAAATCAATGGTTCCACGTTGCATGCTTCAAGTCAAACAAATTATTCACCAAATGAACATTATGAAATGATAATTGTCCTTATTCCAATACTCTAAACACTTCAAATGTAAATAATACAAACCATATACCCATGATTGTTTCCTTTAATAGAGATCATTTTAAATTAAAATCCAAATTTGAAATAAGCAACACTCCGTCATATGTCCTTTTACCTGCAAAAGTTACTAAGGTAATGCTTTTTCTTTTTTTAGGAAAGCACGAACCATTAGTCATTTAATGCATTAGTTGATGTTTAAATAGAAATAAAGACTCCACCAAATGTGTACAGATTAAATTTAATGAACCAAATTTGAAATTGGCTCTCTATTAGGGGACCAATGACAAAGGATTGAGTGAATAGTAGTTTTGAAGGGGATTTAGCAAATTTACAAACATTCGAACATTTAATAGAAACAATGATGCTTAAACATGACATGAACATATGATATGACAGTGGACAGAGGGTATAGACGTCGATGGAGCTTCTGTTGAATGGTCTGGGAGTCCTAGAATACCGAGGCTATGTTTCCACAGATGTTTCTATTAATTTTACATCCAACAATGGACTCCCATTATTGTGAACTATACACTCAACTATTTTATTGCCAACCAGCATATTAAGAGGCATCATTCATCCAAGGGGACATAAGACAAAAACCACGCAACTCTCTTACACGCCAGCACTATCTCTTGATCTTGCTTTGCACCAATGTTTAAGCCATGCATGAGATGCCACGGAAATGTACCAACGTTTATTCAATGCCAAAGCATTTAGTGACAACATCAAACCCAACTACTTTTCTTTTCCTACTTCCTTTCCTAAGCACACAAATTTCTATGATTTGTCCTTCTGAATGAGCAGTACAAGATCTTCACAATTGTGTCTCACTATCATTAATCCAATAAGAGTAAGATCTCTACTGAAAAAGGGTGCACTAATTTATCCAAATTTTACTACCATCTCAACCAAAATACAACCTTAAAGAAATGTGGTATGCTCACGCCAAAAATGGGTGCTTTGGAGTAGGGTATCGATATCCATAAAAAAAAGGATAATGGAAGTGTATTTTTGGCTAAAACATTCTTGTAAATGCTTTGGTAGGCATGTATGCAAAATGTGGAGCATAGACAAGGCACGTGAACTCTTTGATAGAATCACTCAAAGAGATGGGGTCTCATGGAGTGCAATAGTTTGTAGGATAAGCACAAAATGGATTTATTGAATAGGCTTTAGAAACTTTTAAGCAAATGCTATTGGCAAGTGTAGGACCGAATTCCACAACCTTTACTATCATCCTCCCAGCCTGCGCCAAAATGGAAGCATAGAGGGGCACGCGAATTGGTTAACAGAATGCAAGATGTGGTCTCATGGGTAGCAAATGTGATTGGCAAGGCGTAGGCATAAGGGAAAAAAGAAAAAATGTCTAATTCGTACTCCAATAGTCAAGTGAGTCTTTCAAGGAAACAGCTAATAGATGTGTTTGGATATTTCTAAGCTAATGTAATTGGCTGATGTAAAACCAGATAACATGCCCTTTGACCAACATCCTCTCATCCTGTATATGATGGCTTCAAAAAAGGTGTATCCAAAATCTGCAAATGCCTATATAAAACAGTGATTTAATGCAATGATTTAATATAGCGATACATTGGTGAGGATAATAAATTATTGTCAGTATGCAGAAAAAAAGCAACCAGATTGTTCCTTTCAAGGAAGTGTGAGCCCCAAAGAAACCTTTGTTGAAGATGATGCCTGAAATCCAAAGCAGACCAGGTGAATGAGGATCTTACACAGCAAAAATCGTGCCTCTCCAAGCTCCAACTGATATAAAGTTAGCTCACATAAACTTCTACCTGTAATGAAAGACAAGATTTTATATCGCCATTTCAATCCGCCTTCTACACACTTTAATTGCTGCACAAAAGAATTATTATAACCTGGAATAAAATCAGAGTTGTAGAAGGTGCATATGATTACATAGATAACACAAAAGTCATAGCGAAAATACAAATACACAGCTTCTACGTGCAAAAGGGAGCTTTTAGATTGGATGTGTATTGACCAAAAAAAGAGTAGATTATGTCGCGTAATGACTAACAGAAACGTGGGTAAAAGGTTTTGTGTGTTAATCTTCCTATATTTGAAAGTGTTTGCTATCCAAAAGGGATTTTCACTCCAAACACTGCAAAAGACGAAAAAGCTCCTTGTGATTGAAAATTTTGCTATCCCATATCTAAGTTATACCAGTCACTATGAAAAATAGAAGACTAAAAGTTATTTGAAGTGAAGTTTATAAAGTTGAAACAAAATTAACCATTTTAGCTGGAGTCTGTTGTGGAAAAATAACAAAAAAATGTGAAATTTAGTGTGGTGAACATCTGTATTTGATAGGCAATATGTAAATCAGCAGATATAAAGAGTTTTATAATATATAATACAAAATATTGAATACACGTGTAGTGCAAGGGATATATATACGTGTGTGTATATATATATAGTGTCATTCATGGTTTCGGTGTAGCTGCGATAGGTGGAAGGCAATATTGTTTGATTGTGTGTTGGCTTGTTACTGTGTATTTGTGTGTTTTTCCCATCTTGGTCTCTTTTGTAACCAATATTGTTTGTTTTGTGTTGCATTGTTGTTGTGTGTTTTTGTGCACTATTTTATTGCTTTGCAACTATTGCCACTACTTGGAAACCATGAATGAAATAATATGTTCAAAGCTATTCAACAACAATGAACATACATATATATATATATATATATATATATATATATATATATATATATATATATATATATATATATATATATATATATATATATATATATATAGTATATGTGTATGTATATATATATATATCTATGTATATATGTATATGTATATGTGTATGTATATATATATATATGTATATATATATTTGTGTATATACATGTATACATATATATGTATATATATATTTGTGTATATGTATGTATGTATATATATGTATATGTATATATATGTATATGTATACATATGTGTGTGTATATATATGTCAGGGGAAAGGTAAATAGATTTACAGGATATGCATCTAAGTTTGTTGGGATAAAGAAGCAAATGAGCTATTTTGGACTACAAAGAATATAGTGAGGTGTTATAAAATTCATGGCATTTGCCATGACTTTAAAATTCATAAAATTTTCCAAGAAATCACAAGTCATGGTATTTTCCATGGGTTTTATAGCACTTTTGACTGCATGCACTGCAAGTCAAGACCACTTTTCAATGCTTGCTTGTGCCTACTTTCGATATGTTTCCTGAGGTGTGGAATATCAGGTGTAATTACAACCATCCCCACAATATGGATACCATACAACAATTAATTTTGGTGCCACAATGTCTTGTTCTTGTACAACTTTTGCACATGAAGAATGCAACCTTATCAAAAATTGAGAGAAACAAACCTTCCCAATAGCAGCCTATCAAAAATTGAAATACTATACCCTCTTTGGTAGCACCCTATTGAAAATAAAACAAGATAGCCAAGCCGGAGAATAATAAGTAATAATGCATGATGGAATCAAACAAAAATTATATAATAAAAATAAATAATTAGGAAAAATGATTCAATGTTGTATATAACAGTTAATATAAAGTATATCATTTGAAGTGTGCCCTTTAAAGGTTTAGACAAATAACTATTTTCAGAAAATAATAAACATTGGGAAGACTACGTATGTACATTGCTCACATCTACTTTCACATACATACAAATCTACACATAGGGAAATTTAATATTATCTCATCTATGGCTTTTGTGATATGCAAATGGTTGTAATATATTAAAATAGTCTATGTTGTTTTCATAACGCAATGCTAATTGTTATTCTCTACCTTTGGGTATATACTTTGATTTGCAATGCAGAATAAAATAGTTAATATTATAGAGTTAATGTTGTTATCCAGATGAAATTCTTGACTTTCATATCGATTGATTTCATTTTGACTATCAATAGAAATGTACATATACAATATTAGATGTAGAAAACAGTAGTATGAAATAGTCATAATCAACAATGGGCAATGGAATATAACACAATTTGTTTATGATTAACTATTTTATTCCATTACTAGCATAACCTGAAATGTAAACCCCCGAGCAAGAATGTAGATTGTCCACCACTTTCATCAATGGTGAAACCAATCTTTCTTGACACACTTAAGATACAGGGTATCATTGCAACAAGTCCTTCTTGAGGTTGGGAGAAATAATAACTAAAAAGCTTTTGTGAAGGTGGTTGGAGATTATTTTGGTTTTTTTGCATTGGGTGATGGTTGCAAAATGAATACATGCAATCCATAGATCAAACAATATTGATATTAAGAAACAATACAACCTTTTTCTAAATAGCACCTTACTTGAAATTGAAACAATATAGCCTTCTCAACAGCACCTTGTTGAAAATGATCCAATGTAGCTTAGGCTAGTGTATAACAATGAAGAATGCCTTATGCAAATCAACATAAACTGTATAGTGCTCACTATTTTTTAGCATTTTAACCATGGTAAGAAAACAAAGGGCATGAATCAAAAATTTGTTTCTCCCCTATGTGTAGGCATGTATGTCTGTCAGAGTGGATGCAAACAACATTGATACATAGTGATTTCTATGTTAATTTTTGTTGGGACATTGTTGGAATGATAGGTTGTAGTTTTACTGTTATATGGAACATTAATGTTGCCATTGATCGCATTGATGGACAATGTATGTTCTGGGTTGGTTGTCTTAGGGGAAGATAGATTTTTTTTGAAATAATTTATGAAGAGTTCTGTAAAATGTATCTTTTTTATACTATTTGTTTTCAGACATATTCTAAATGTCCCAACAAAAGAAATTGAAATGCAAAAAAATTTGTAATTTAAAATTTGGGAATGGAGCTTGTTGGTCTTTGTTGGTTTAATTGAATCTTTGGTTTTATGTTGTTGTCGTAATAGAGCTTGTGGCCAGTCGCTAGCATTACAACTCTGTCCTTTTTAAAGAGTAGCCCCAGCAATGTCAATAGACTCTAGCTCTCCCCAGGCTACTCAACAACCCTTTGGCATTGAACACGTAGGTTTATTCCTTGTTTATTTTTTGTTTCTGACACTTGTATTGGTTGTTTTCCTTGTGCATTCAGCAAAATGCAACCATGCTTTGCTTGCATTTGTAGCCCTTCTGGTGTATAGTTTGACTTGTTTATATTTGAGGTATTTATGTGGCCTTCACGTTTTTCTTTGTTGGCTATTTGGGAGTAGGCTATCTATAGCTATTTATGTGTCTTCCATTTTAGTGGACTTACATATATAACTTTCTTCTTGTAATATTTCCTACGGAGCATCTAGTGATAATTATAGACTTGTTCATAGGCATTATTACATTTAATCCTATATTTATATATATATATATGCAACCATACTCAACTCAAACAATCCTCATTTGTGGATGTTTTGACATCTTCAGATCTTCTATTAAGTTAGAAGCGGCCTAAACATTGCTTTCACCATTGATCCCAATGGTGGACATTTTATTTACTTGCTCGAGGGCTTGGTGAGAGTGAAAAACACTCCATGAGCCAATCTGGTAGGGTGTACATTGGGCCGTCTTTTCTTATGTTGACACTACATCCCGCAACATGCACCAGGTATGCCTAGATTTTATTTACTTCATTCCTTCCATTACAAGTCCATATCAAACAATGTCTAACTAAAAATAATCTAAAGTTCCCAGTTACTAACCTAAGCTTTTAATGCAACCCATTATTCCCCCATCGGCAAAATATGCAGCCCAATGTTGCTCCCACAAGCTATGTCAAGTGATGTTTATTTCATTTTCCCAAGCAACAACCATATGTTCCTAGATTTAAACTTATGTATATTTTTTCTTGATCTATTGATAGGTTCATGTTGGAAAAATTATTTTCTAGGTCTTTGTTGAAATAATGATTGTCTCATTGAAGGGTTTTATTTTGTGCTAATAGTTGCAACACTATAGAGTTTATGTTGTTTTCTACAAGGCATTGTTGACTGTTGTTCTATAGATTCTTAGCATGTGCCAGCCTCGTCCACCACCTTTTCCACGGCCGCTAGAAGTCTAGTGATACGAGGAGGGTTGTTGGCTAGCCAGGAGGCTACTGGTTTCAATTGTACTCTACAAAGAAATTTTGGTTGTCGTGCTCTAACTTTGGTTATAAGTTGGGGCTACAGACCTACAGTCAACAATTCCTTTTTGTAAATGGCATAGACTATTTAGTTGCTTTGGTGAGGTTTGACAATAGAGAAAGCTACGATAGATATTGGAACTAAAGAAAGGAAAGGGCTAACATTCACAGCTCTCTCATGTTAAATCAATAGCAAGAATATGCATAGATCCACCTTTCTATTTTGATAGATACTCTAGGCTACATTCGAACAAATATAACAGGCTTTGAATCAAAGAAGAGGCTTGCCTCCAACAATTGTCTACATTCCCATCATGATGAAATATTTTTGTTCTTCATGGTAACTATACCACTTCTCCTTTTCCTTTCCATTTTAGTTCTTTCATAATACCCTTGAATCCTACTATTCCTTTTCCCTTGTTCACTCCATAGTCTAGTTCTAATCACTTTTCTCAACATTCCAAAGGTTTTACCTCTATACGAATTGCTAAGAGAAGTTGCTATTCAATTGTTGCCTTGTGTTTCCCCTTGCACCCAACAAGAAACATCAATTCATTCCTCTTTCCCACTTGCCCAAACTATTATCTATATTTAATTTTTCTCTCAATAGCTTCCTCCCCTTTACCCAGTCATGCCGCTTCGAGGGTATCATGTTTGAATCATTCCTATCTAACCATTTCAGATTCTAACAAATTTAGATTGCAAACATTTCCAGTTGTTACTGTAGATCTTCATAATTTTTAATACCTTCATGCTCACAAGTTTTCCATGGTGTTCACATTGCAACTATATTCCATTTGTATACAAGGTAAGGCTATATGTCATTCTTTCCATCTCTTATTTTGCAACTACATCCAAATTTCTTTGTCACAAATCCCACAACTATATATATTTTTAAAAATAGATAACAGTGATTTCAGCTGAACAAAATTGCCAGGTGCCAGAAGATAATTATATGCAATTGTCCACATATTATCCTATCCTCTTTGTAAAAGGTATGCCTGCATCCTGTTTATATGATCTATTCTATTACACATACATTAGATATTATTTGTTACTAACTATATAGCTATTCATATTTGTTCATTTAGATATTATCTACTAATGACACATGTTTGTTGTACTAAACTTCAAATTCCCCTTATGTCTAACCATATTTCATTGAAAGCATTTTAGATTGCAAATGTGTGTACTGAAATATATATGCACATGTCTTTTGTATAGATCTCCTAAATTTTAAATAGCTTTATGATTGCACATTTGCATGGTGTATGGCCTTCACCTACATTCCATTTCTATACAACATAAGCCTATATATCTTATCTTGCATTTATTATTTCACAACTCCATGTCAATTTATTATTGAAAGCATTTTAGGTTACAAATGTGCGAGCTACTATATAGATGCACATACATCCATTGTACAGATCTACTAAATGTTAAATAGCTTTATGATTGCACATTTGCATGGTGTATGGCCTTCACCTACATTCCATTTGTATACAGTGTAAGCCTATATATGTTTTCTTTCATTTCTTATTTCATGACTCCATGTCAATTTATTAAAGATGTACAACATTGATCCCAACTCAACAAATTTTCTTAGGTGCCAAATGATTGCCTTCACCATTGATTAAACTGATGGACATTTAATCTTTTTGCTTCGAGGTTTGGTGAGATCCCATGACGCTTGATAACACAATGTGGTAGGGTGAAAAGTAGGCCTCCTTTTCTATCTCAATACTCCAATCCATTCCCTGCACAAGGTATGCCTATATTTTATTTACTTACACTATTGTACTATAGTTGCATTGGATATTATTTGTTGTGAATTCTATAAGTCTTTATATTTTCTGATTGATTTATCATCTTCCAATGGTATACATGTTCAGTACACTAAAGTTCACATTATCCTTACATGTTTGCAACCATACTCAACCCAAACAATCCCCATTTGCGGATGTTTTTATGCCTTCAAATCTTGTATTAAGTCAACAGTGGCCTAAACATTGCTTTCACCATTGATCCCAACCATGGACAATTTATTTTCTTGCTCACGGCTTTGGTGAGAGCGCATGACACTCCATGAGCCAATATGGTAGGGTGGACATCGGGCCTTGTTTTCTTATGTTGACACTGCATTCCGCAACATGCACTAGGTATACCTAAATTTTATTTACTTCATTCCTTCCATTACAAGTCCATAGCAAATTGTGTGTTATAAAATATAGATCTTTGATATCTCTTGGTTTACGTATTATCTATGAATTAGAGATGACCACTGCACTAAAATTTACACTTTGTTGTTATTCTTCTAGAGCATACTCTAGTCATAATGTGGATTTCAATGATTTTGTTTAAAGTCATCAGTGGCCAAAACATTGTGTGTACCATTGATCATAGTGGTGGAACAGTTTACTTTTCTACTTGAGGGTTTGGTGAGAGCATGTGGCACTCCATGACCCAATATAGTAGGGTGGAGATCAAACCTTATTTTCTTGTCTTCCTATTGCAATCCACCATGTGTACAACTATGGTTAAATTTTACTTATTTCATCCCTTGCATTACACGTGTATTCCATATTTTGTATTATACATTGTAAAAGTCTTTAAATCTGTTGATTTACATATTCTCTATCAAATACAAATATTTACCACACTAAATTTTACATTTTTTTGTTATTTTTCCATAGGAGACTCTAGCTATAATGGAAGATTTGATGAACTAATGGAAAAATTAGTTACCACATGGTCAAATAGACAATTAGATCCTAATATACTCTATGTTGATTGTAATAAGCAATATTCATTCCACCCTTGATTAGAGTGGTGGACAATGTATATTCTTGCTCAAGGGTTTGGTGAGAGTCCATGAGGCTCCATGACCCAATATGGAAGGGTGGAAACCAGGGCTCATTTTGTTGTGTTTTATTTTATATATCTTATGTACAGATCTCTATGTTTCAAATTTAAGATTCAAACAAAATTCATATGTTTTAGGCTATCGTTGTGATAGAATAAAATAGTTAATGTTATACACTTTGTGTTAGATTCCATTGGGCCTTGTTCATTATTTTTCTCTTAAGCTATATTGTTTCATTTTTGAGAAGGTGTTGTTGGAAATGCTATATTGTGTCGTTATCCCTCTCATGTTCCACATAAATTGTTGACATTGTGTAGTTTTTGCCAATTGTTATTGTCTAGCTTAGGCTATATTCTCTCATTTTCAATATGCTCATGTTCAACATACTCTATTCTTTCAATTTTC
The DNA here is from genome assembly GCA_007258455.2 of Sequoia sempervirens. NCBI lineage: Eukaryota > Viridiplantae > Streptophyta > Pinopsida > Cupressales > Cupressaceae > Sequoia > Sequoia sempervirens. The sequence goes on from VDFB02086081.1 coordinate 359,401,556, forward strand.
AATAGCATGTTGTTGAGAAAAGATCAAAAAGTATATTGATTATTGTTCTCTATCTTAGGCTGCATTATTTTCTTTTCGATAGGGTGAAGACACTATGTTGTTCCAATTTTTTATAAGGTCCTGTTGATAGAAGACAATATTATTTGTTAAAAGAAATATTATTTCATTTATGGTTGGGTTATATGGTTGGCGTTCTGCATGGGCTCTATGGCTATATACAAATCTACACACAGGGAAATTTAATATTGTGTCATTTATGGCTTTCGTTATGTGGAAATGGTTGCAATATATTCAAATAGTTTGTGTTGTCTTCTAGAATGCACTCTAATTTCTCTTGCAATTTATTTGCAATGCATAATAAAATAGTTAATATTATAGTGTAGTGCTTCGGTTGTTGTCGATGGATCACTATTGGGGAAAGTATTTGTGAATGTGCATGTTTCTAATTTCTAAATTTGTTACTTTTGCACCATGTTTTATATTTACAACTACCAAATCGCTAGATATGCATTTGATGCATACTATAGTAAAATAGCTTGTCTTATACAATGTATTTTAATATACTGTTGCATCCTTGCATCTAGCACTTGCAATACACCTTGCCATCCAGAAAAAGTAGCAATAGAATGAACATAGGGATATATTGTTTCATTTATTGCTTCCATTTAGCATGGTCGGGCAAAAGGTGGCAGATTGTTTTACAATCATTTTGTGGCAATGGTTGCAATGCAATAAACTAGTTAATGTTATGTGGTTCATGTTGTTTTGCATAGGGCATTGTTCAATGTTGTTGTGTATCTTATCCTATATTGTTTTTTTAATTGCTTCCATTTAGTGTGATCGGGGAAAGGGTGGTGGATTGTTTTTTTATTTTTATATGAAAAGTGTTTGGCGCACCGATAGACAAGGCGAGTGAAATGGTGTGTGTGTGTGTATATATATATATATTGTTGCTCTCTAGCTTGTGCTATGTTATTTCATGTCCAAATTGTTTGTTTCTTTCCTTATTGTGCAATGTTCTATACAATAAGTATGTATCTACTATGGTATACATGCATATGTTCACATAGCCAAGACACATTCTCCACCACTGCAGTCAATGTAGCACTATGTCACTATCTTTTTTGCATCTACTTCGAGATATACTCAAGTTTTCCACCCTCAATTTCTGCATATCTCTCACCTTTGATGTCCATCTCTGCCTATCAGCTCATTATTGTGTGTTACTACACGAAACTGCTAGTAATGGTCTTTGTCTCATTCGGGGAATGAACTGGTTCTTGAAAATAAGTTATTAAAGAAGCCTTTTCCTTTTCATGATATATCCATTTTATGTGATATTTTCTATCTCCAAGGAAAAAATGATTGCTCTTGGTTTCTCCGAGAACAATTATTTTTGGTAAAAGTTTCATAAATTCACGGGACAAGTGAAGAGACACTTGTACAAAAAGAGCTTGTTTGCTTTCTTTCTTTACTCTAAAAAAACGTTCATACCACCGCTTCATGCCACCTGTCTCTAAGGCGATTCGTTCAATCCTTTTAACAATCTTTCTTTTTCCTCCACTAAGTCTTCATTCTGTTTTCGCAAATCCTCTATTTGCTTGTTTTGTTCGGAGTCTTTTCTATTCATAAAATACAGGTTATGCTTGAGAGAACAAACTTCATTTTCAATTGTTTCACATCGTTTGGAAACAACCTAAACATCTAACGGCATCACGGGCACTTAATTTCCGCCTCTTTCTATTTAGTCCACCTTACAATTTTTTTGTTTAGTCCACTTTGTCCACTTCAAATTCGACTCCTCTGAAGATGTTGCAGATCTCATTTTCCTAAAAGTGTTTGCGTTCTTTGAATTTTCTTTAAGAAATGTTTGGAACTAACTTTCATGAAACCCTTTATCTTTCACATTGTTATCTAAATCCCCATCCGCTACTCACTTTCTAGAGCTTTCACACCTTGAGACAGTTCGCCCTGAATTGACTGGTCAGTAGAAAGGAATCCCAGAGATGTTGTTTTATGATTTATACTATGTATGACTCCTCCCACTAGTATTTGTAATATTTCCTCATCAATTAGAGTTGGCATTCCCTACTGATTCCTCCTTACCCTCGGCAATATTGATCAGAACTCATCCTTCTGATCATTCATACCAATGTTCATAATCTATTTAATGGGTTCATATATAAATTGAACAAAACTTCTTTTACAATTAGGAGATCATGTTTTCTTTGATGGTGAATTTTCCTAGAACCTGATCAAAGATCACCAAAGGTGGTAGGATTGTTGTTAATCTTGGCAGGGGTTTGTTCATCATATAATTTATTCAAATACCTAATTAATGATTCATGTTGTGGAACCCAACCGTTGCATATTTGGGAGTCATATATCCAAAGGTTCCCATTACCTGTGTGGAGATGTATTACTTTCTTTTATCAGAAACTTCTTTTGATAGTCCAAAATCAAATACTTCAGAGGTAAAATATTTTAGTAACAAAATGTTGCTAGCTTGAAATTCGAGAAGTAGAACTTCATAGTGCACTAATAATTGTTTTTTGAAGGAATTAAAAAAAACACATAAATTGTTGTAACAGACACATGCAGAGGATTCTTTTATTCAATCTCAAACATTACAAATTTTTAGATATACCATATGAGATAAAACTCATGATTCTACTATTTTGATCAATGATCAAAGATCAAAGACAGTGAAAGAATTACAATTGCCTCATTACATAGAGGACTTGAATAATTCAAAAGACTATTGAAAACTTATCATGCAACTCCATGCAAATTGTATATTTAAGAATTCTATTTTTATCCTCATGTGAGATTGCAGTTCTATATCAACTTTCCCTTCATGCAATGTGGGGGAAATTACTAAATAATCTAACACTCCCCCTTAATTTCAACCACTAATTGCATCAACACCAAACAAATTATGACTGTAATTTTTAGATCTTCTCTTCACAAAATTTGTGGCTAACTCCATTTCTTCTTCCAACTTTTGTGAGCTTCTCTCCTACAACTATGTATGGTGGTCTTCTTTTGAATTACACTTTACTATGCTATGACTTCTTCAAGGATCCATGCTTTCTCTCCTCCAGTAGAGGGCTTCAATTTCTACTGACAAAAAAACACTATGGCCTTTCTCAAGGCTGGGATATAACTTCCTCACAAGACTTCACATCAATGACTTAGATTAATTTCTTGCAATCAAAGATCTTCTGATCTCATCGACCTTGAATCAAATGGCCAAATTTCTTAGTGACATGTTTCCCTGGGTCCTTTGAACTCTTTTTTCAAACATGCAATTCAATCTGCAATCTAACTCCTTGAAGGATTGTTTCAATCTTTATTACCTATGGATTCTACAAGATTTGTGATCTTCTATGTGACTCTTTGATTTTCTCAAAGGATTGCAACTCTTTACCTTTATACTTTACATGACTACACTTGTGGCTTCTTCTTTGCCATGATATTCTTTTTATCAGTTTCTCCTTGCTGCACTAGATTCACTTTCTTTGGTTGTGACAACATCTATCTTCAGCTACAATTCAAGGATCTAATGATTTCTCTAGTACTATGACTATCCCTTCAACCTCTTCTACAAATCTCATAAATTTTTTGAACTTTCTCTAATACCAATTGAAGGAATTAAAAAAACACATAAATTGTTGTAGCAGACACATGCATAGGATTCTTTTATTCAATTTCAAACATTACAAATGTTTGGATACCATATGAGATAAAAACTCATGATTCTACTATTTTGATCAATGATCAAAGATCAAAGACAATGAATGAATTGCAATTGCCTCATTATATAGAGGAATTGAACAATTCAAAAGACTATTGAAAATTTATCATGCAACTCCATGCAAATTACAAACTCTAAGATTTAACATGCAAATTCTATATTTAAGAATTCTATTTTTATCCTCATGCGAGACTGTGATTCTATCTCAACTTTCCCTTCATGCAATGTGGAGGAAATTACTAAATAATCTAGCAATTTTCATTCACACATCTCAATCTAGTGAACTAGTCTTTGTCTTGGTCATGTAAACAAGATTCCACATTGTCATCTGGGATAAGCTTATAGACCATACATTGATTGCGTTCTTCGGTGAGAATTCTTATTAGCATAACCAAATCTTAGTGGCACAACCAACTAAGAATATCCACCTCTAGCATGAATTCTTACCCTCCTTGATGATCATCTATTGTGAGAACTTCAAAGCTAATTTGGTTTCATCTTCCAATACTTCGTGATAGACTATTTTGAAACCTCCTCGCCAAGTATGTTCTTAGAAATGGATGTACTTACAACCTTAGCGTAAATGTTCTAGTGGATCCCTTATAAGAAGCCATATTTTGGTTTCCATATTTTAAAAGATAAACCAAATTGACACAACATATCACTACTATAGCAACTTGAAAGAAATCAAAGGGTGTGGAACAATGCTTCCAACACTTCACCTTGGACTTGCCAGGAGACTTAGATCTCCCTAAAGATTTTGATCTAAACTTCTTATCCTTTTTATTTCCTTTATCTTTAGGTTTGCCATGAATAGCAAGGGATTCCTTGGCCATCTCAGAAGATTTCCTCTAGGCATCTCTTTAGACAAGAGCGATGGAACCACATCATCCATTTTGAAACTAGTGGTGATATTTCCAATAGCCATAACCAGGTGATCCCACGAGTTTGGAAAAGAACATAATAAAAGCATGTAACGATCCTCATCTTCAATATTGTCACCAATAGAACCCAACTGAGCAATCAATATGTTTTAAAATGCATTGAGGTGATCTCAAGCCTAACCAAACCCTTGGCTTTTTGATCCACAAGCATATCCTCCATCTTCAACTTCCATAACTTGAAGTTGTTGCCATTAAACTTATCAGCAGTTATTTCTAGATTAGATTGTGTGTAAGATTTTTGAATCAGCGTTTCATATCACACTTCATGATCCATCATCAGGCTATAGAGCTCAAGGATATGAAAAAGCTTGAGCTCTCTATCCTGATGATGGATCACGGAGTGTGATCTAAAACATTGATTCAAAAAAATTACACACTTAATCAAATCCAGAAATAACTACTAATATTCTTATGGATTGTGGAAATTTAATAGCATTGGCCATTAAACTTATCCATCTCAATTCTACTAGATGTTCCTACCATCTTTCTTTTATGCAACAATATTTTGAAATACTTCTACAAAGACTCCCACTCAAACAAAGATCAGTACAAAAAACCCGCTACCCAACAAAAGGACCTAAACTGGTTAGGCTTTGATACCAACTGAAAGGAAGCAATAGGTGTGAAACAATGCTTCCAACACTAATCTATATGGGGGAGATAGCACAGATTCATACAAATCTTTAAACAAAGCCTAACCAAACCCTTGGCTTTTCAATCCTTTAGATCCCATTCTTCCTGAGACATATTGGTTGGTTTTATTTCAAATCTATTGTAGCCCACATATCTCTATCCACAAGCATATCCTCCATCTTCTACTTCCATAGCTTGAAGTTGTTGCCATTAAACTTATCCATCTCAATTCTACTAGATGTTCCTGCCATCTTTCTTTTCTGCAACAATATTTTGAAATACTTCTGCAAAGACTCCCACTCAAACAAAGATCAGTACAAAAAACCCACTACCCAACAACATGACCTAAACTGGCTTGGCTTTGATACCAATTGAAAGGAAGCAATAGGTGCAGAAAAATGCTTCCAACACTAATCTATGTGGGGGAGATAGCATAGATTCATACAAATCTTTAAACAAAGCCTAACCAAACCCTTGTCTTTTCAATCCTTCAGATCCCATTCTTCCTAAGTCATATTGGTTGGTTGTGTTTCAAATATTGTAGCCCACAGATCTCTATCCACAGGCATATCTTCCATCTTCAACTTCCATAACTCAAAATTGTTGCCATTAAACTTATCCATCTCAATTCTACTAGATGAGCATGCCATCTTTCTTTTCAGCAACAAGATTTTGAAATACTTTTGTAAAGGCTCCTACTCAAACAAAGATTAGTACAAAAAACCTACTACCCAACAATGGGACCTAAACTGGCTAGGCTTTGATACCAACTGAAAGGAAGAAATAGGTGCGGAAGAATGCTTCCAACACTAATCTATGTGGGGGATATAGCACAGATTCATGCAAATATTTAAACAAATCCTAATCAAACCCTTGGCTTTCTAATCCTTTAGATCCCATTCTTCCTGAGTCATATTGGTTGGTTTTGTTTTATATATTGTAGCCCATAGATCTCTATCCACAAGTGTATCCTCCATCTTCAACTTCCATAACTCAAAGTTGTTTCCATTAAACTTATCCATCTCAATTCTAATAGATGTGCCTGCCATCTTTCTTTTATGCAACAATATTTTTAAATAATTTTGCAAAGACTCATACTCAAACAAAGATCGGTACAAAAAACCTGCTACCCAACAACGGGACCTAAACTGGCTTGGCTTTGATACCAACTGAAAGGAAGCAATAGGTGCAGAACAATGCTTCCAACACCAATCTATGTGGGGGAGATAGCATAGATTCATACAAATCTTTAAAAAAATCCTAACCAAACCCTTGGCTTTTCGATCCTTCAAATCCCATTCTTCCTGAGTCATATTGGTTGGTTTTCTTTCAAATATTGTAGCCCATGGATCTCTATCCACAAGAATATCCTCCATCTTCAACTTCCATAACTCAAAGTTGTTTCCATTAAACTTAGCCATCTCAATTCTGCTAGATGTGCATGCCATCTTTCTTTTCTGCAACAAGATTTTGAAATACTTCTACAAATACTCCCACCCAAACAAAGATCAATACAAAAAACCCATACCCAACAACAGGACCTAAATTGGCTAGGCTTTGATACCAACTAAAAGGAAGCAATAGGTGTGGAACAATGCTTCCAATACTAATCTATGTGGGGGAGATAACACATATTCATATAAATCTTTAAACAGTTACAATGAAAGAAACACATTCAAATACATGCATAAAAGAATAATACCATAACACACATATTTATGTGGGGAAAACCTTTTCAAGTAAAAAATCCCACACACTAAAAGCACAATACTTTGTATTATCAGTAGCAAACAATTAGAATACAATATCAGCGCTAAGCTTCTTTGGGTGTTCACCAATCTTCAATAAAAAACATAACGATGTCTCAAGAAATTCTCAACTCTTTTCTGCTAAATACACTAAAGCATAGAATGTATTGTATCTTCAACAACAATTAGAGATAACTTTTACCATTCAATATTGGAAGCCAACACAAAGTGTAGAGCTGAGTTAAAACCAATCCATAGAAGTGTTGACGGGACTGTTTACTTCATGCGAACTAAAACAACTACCACTCAAGTAGCTAGTTAACTATTGATGGTAGTTACAAACAATGCAACCACCTCTGTGAATAGATCCACCGCTAACTGCATACATGCAAAATGAATTGCATGTTATAATATCCTTCATGTGATTAGTCGTGTTTAGTCCTTCACCATTGGAAATAGATTGAGACACGCACTTATCTCAACATTCTCCCACTTGTCGAACACCTGTCATGAGTCATCTGTAATCAATTGCTTAGGGCCCCAAGGCCCATGGAAACAACACACCATCTAAACTTATATATGCCAGCACTAGCTTTGTTAGTGCATTTGCAACATTTCTCAAAGTTTCAACCTTCTCCAATATCACCTTTCCATCTTCTACCATATCACAAACAAAATGAAACTGAACATCAATGCACTTTGTTCTGGCATGGAAAGTGGGATTCTTTGCTAAGAAAATGGAACTCTAATTTTCGCAATAGATAGTAATATGTCATGCATCAAAACCAATATCCGAACACAACCTCTTAAGCCAAATGGCTTCCTTGCAAGCATGAGTAGCTACCATGTACCCTGCTTTTGTCGTGGAAAAAGTGACTATAGCTTGTTGCTTACTCATCCAACTTATAGCACCATCATTCATCATGAACACATATCCACTAGTGGATTTTCTGTTGTTAATGTCACCTGCCCAATCTGAATCCACATATCCATGAATACTTACAAAATGCTAAGAAGAGTAGGATAACCATGATAACATAGGGAATACTTAGAAGTACCCTGTAATTATTTGAACACTCTCTTTACCACATCCCAATGTACCCATCCAGGATTAGCCATATACCAACTAAGGACTCCCACTACTTGGGCAATGTCAGGCCTCGTACAAACCATCACATACATCAAATTGCCAATAGATCTCATATATGGTACCCTAGTCATGTCCTCCATCTCAGTAGGAGATTTTGGAAAATCCTCCATGAAAAGCTTCATCCCTTGCATCAGTGGAATAACTAACTACCTGCAAGCTGCCATGTTGAATCTCTCCAACACTAAATTCACATAGTTTCTCTAGCTTAACCAAAGATTTTTGCTAGCTCTATCTCTTTTGATCTCCATCCCCATAATATACCTTGTTGCACCTATATCCTTCATCTCAAACTATACTGACAACTAAGACTTTGGATCTGAAATCAAACTCATACCATTCTCAAAAAACAACATATCATCTACATACAATGCAATTATGAGAGTGTAACCATTATCAAATTTGTAATATACACAATGGTCAAATTTAGGTCTCAGAAGTCCCAAAGACAACACAAAGGTTTCAAATTTTTGGTACCACATTCTAGGAGACTGCTTAAGACCATATAAAGACTTTTTCAACTTGCAAACCAGATTTTCTTTACCTTTTACCATGAAATGCTCTAGTTGTGACATATAGATCTCTTCCTCCAAATCACCATGAAGGAATATTGTCTTCACATCCATCTGTTCTACTTCTAGATCATACGCTATTGCACATGATAACATGAATTGAATAGATGTCAAATTTGCAACAAGAGAGAATATCTCACCACAGTCAATTCCCTACACCTGAGAATACCCCTTTGCGACCAACTGTTCCTTATGCTTTTCAACATTACTATCAAGACCGCATTTCTTCTTGAACACCTATTTACATCCAACAAGTTTTCATCCTTTAGGTAAAGGTGTCAGATCCCATGTACTATTTTTCTTCAAAGTAGCCATTTTTTATCCATAGCTTTCAGCTAGGACTTTGCATCACTCATGCCCATAGCCTCTCTAACAATCCTAGGCTCATCAATGTTATTAATCAAAGAAAAAACACAACTAGAATCCAATAGTGAATAACCAAATCTCTCTACTGACTAATCAAACCTTTCTCATGGCCCCTAACACATGTAGACCTCCTGAATTTTTGAGGTTGAGGTTCTTCTTTTTCAGAACTTTCAAATCTGCTAGGGCTCTCCTCATTACCAGGTTCAATAGGAGTACGTAGTTCACTTTTCATCAGAGTAAGTGGAATTTGAACTACCTCCTTCTTCTACTTCTCTTTCTCTAACTACAACTCAATTGTGGAAGGTTTCAACTCTTGAAATATTACACTTTTTCTATGGAGAACCTTCTCAGCCACTAGATCCCAAAGCTTGTACCCCTTCACACTGAAACCATAGCCAATGAGGATACGCTTAACTTCCTTGTTCTCCAACTTAGACCTCTTTGCACTCAGAACATGAGCATAAGCTTCAAAACCAAAAACTCTAAAATTTCTCATCGAAGGCTTCTCACCAAACCATGCCTCCATGGGTTTCTTTTCAACAAGATTTTATGTTAGAGATCTATTGATCAAATAACATGCAATGGCTATAGCTTCAACCCAAAACTTCTACTCAAGACCAACACCATATACCATACTCCTAGCCCTCTCCATCAACATCCTATTCATCCTCTCTGCAACTCCATTTTGTTGTGGGGTGTATGGAGTTGTCCTATGTCTCTCAATCCCATGGTTCTTATAGAACCTATCAAATTTTGTCGAACAAAAATCACCACTATTGTCAATCCTCAAACATTTAATCTTTCTATTAGTCTGATTTTCAACCAAATCCTTAAACTCCTTAAATTGATTAAAGACTTCACATTTACTCCTGAGGAAATAAACAAATGTCCTTCTAGTGCAATCATCTATGAAAGACACAAAATATATAGATTTTCTTAATGAAGGAACATTCACAGGACCAAACACATCTGCATGAATATAGTCCAAAACCCCAGAATGTTGAGATAAGTGTGTGTCTCAACACAACTAATTATAAGGCAATAGCCACAATAATATTACTCCTATTTTTCACTCTTTCTCCTTACATCAACCCTAAGTGGCTTTTCACCATTTAAGCCACCATTGATCTGTTTTCCTTTGCCATTAGAGCCATCAATTGCATTTGAAAATGGTAAAGTAAGTGATGTAGAAAGATGAACAAAATCAATTTTGTAATGCATTTTTTCCCTCTTGGTCCTCCCTGTTGCTTCCTCATCCATCAAACATAAAACATTACCAATCCTAAATGAGTATATATTGATCATTTGGTCATTTTCTCAATCAAAATAATTTGAGAAGAGAGAAGCACCTACATAAGATCATGAAATAACCATAAAGTTCTTTTCCAAGCAGTGAAAGATTGATTATTTGGCCCATGAACTAAAAGAAGACGTTTGAGAAATCAGAATTGTGTCATTAACAAAATAAAATATGCTTCCATAGTTCCCCATTGTCCTTCAACACCACGAATTCCAACACCAATGTTTTATTTTTGGATCACCGATCGATAAATAAATCTTGTTGTCATCTCTACATACAATTTGTACCATTTGTATGAACATTTTGAACTAGAGCAATGAACTGACTATACCAAAAAAAAAAAAATTGACTAAGTTTAAAGACATGGGCAACTCTAGGATAAATTATAAGAAGGTTATTGATAGAATTCCGTTTGAATTAGTCTATGGGATAGAGGTCAAATTTCCAATCAATGTTGAATTTCCAATATACATAATACTATGATAAATTCAGGGGGAAGAATATTATGTTATTTCCTTAAGAGTGCATGAATTGATCAAACTTGAAGAATCAATATGGGTTTACCACAAAAGAAACTTATCATGATAATAAAAAGATGAAATATTTGTTCAATAAGAAGGTCGTTCAAGAATATTTTCAAGTTGGGGATATTGTCATTGTGTGGAACTCTATGTCTAAATATTAAAGGAAAACATGAAAGAAAAACTTGAAGCCTTTTGGGTTGAATTTATAGAGCATGACAATAAAAAGATGAAATATTTGTTCAATAAGAGGGTCATTTAAGGATATTTTCATGCTAGGAACATTATCATTTTGTGGAACTCTATGTCTAAATATTAAAGGAAAACATGGAAGAAAAACTTAGAAGCCTTTTGGGTTGAATTTATAGATAAGTGTGGTCCAGGTACTTTCTACTTCAAGATTCTTGATGGAAAATTACGATACTATTATTTCATGGTCAACATCTCAAACAATATTTATTTTGATGATGAAACTCTCTTTGGACCAATATTCATAGTTTTTCTTTTCTTTTCATGTGTTGGTTCTACCTTTCCCCTTTGGTCTATATTTGAGGGTTATCTATATTCTCATTGTGTCTCGAGAGGTGCATGTTCTCAACTAGAGCCTATGTTGTTACCTAATTTTTTAGTGCCAAAATTTTTTTAGTCATTGTCCATTTGATCTTTTGGCATAATTATTAAAATCATATATAACCTTGATCTAAAATATTTTCTAATCTGTTTCCCTTACTAAAAATTTATACAAGTGTATGGCGAGCACGTGGTTGGGAGTAGAGGAACATGAAGAAAATTAGGAGAGTTTCCAATAAAATGGGGGAGCTTTGGAGGTGGTTCACAAGTTGGTAAATGATAGTTTGCTACCATTGGAGGTGTTGAGCAATGAGGGTATCAAGCAGCTTGTGTCTACTCTTCGACGGTGGGCAAAAGGAGCTAAATAATGGGTGGATCATGGCACTAGCAAGTGCACATGATCTCATTCGCCAAATCCTCTCACCACTATTTCATGCTCTCCTACTGTGAAGGATCACACTATGGGAAACTACAAACTATGAAAAAACATAGTGAATCCATTCCATGACTGTAGCAATTTTTACAAGGAGCGGATCCTCTCCCTCGATCTTGCGGATGACTTGGGGTTTGTCTCCATTCCTGCTATGGCACCTAGTAAGAGCTTTTCTTTGGCTCTAGATCCCCCACCTCCTTCAATGGTTACCCCTCCCAATTCATGCTCCTCTTGGCTTCTAGGTGACTGCAAGGTGGATTTGGCCTTCGATCCTATTGATTTTCATATATCTAATGAGTGCATAAGGGAAGTCTTCGTAGACATTGGATCACAGTCTTTGATCTTCAGATTTATGGGACAACGACCTCCTCTTAACAATTTCAAGGCTTGGTGCAAGAGCTCTTAGGACAATCTTCCCCCCCTTCTATGGAATTGTTGGATTATGGTTTCTTTTTTGTTACCTTTCAAAACTCTGAGGATTGTAGGTTTGTCTAGGACAATGGACCATGGTTTTTTGGTAGATCGGGATTATTTATGACCCCATGGTCCCCTTTCTTTGATCCTACAAATTTTCAAATTTCCACCATACCAATTTGGCACCTTTATTAAAATTTAGGAAGGGACTGATCATAGAAGGTACTCCAAAGTTTGTACTTTGATTGAAATCTCTAACTCTTTGCCTCATATGATTCATATCAACTCTTCTCTTGGATACAATAGGGTCATCCCACAATACTAGTTTACAATTTTTGGCCAAACTGGACACTGAACTGATTTTTTCCAACTAAATCTTCACTTTCGAGCACCTATAGCGGCTAAACCGTGAGGAATTTGAAGATGATGCAAACTAGTGATTTGTGACATTTTTTTTGTAGATTCTAAATATATTTTTTTTCAAAAAATTTGGAATCATATTTCAGTTTTTTTTCCATATCCTTCGAAAACTTTTTTTTTAGTAAATACCATTTTCAAGGAGTGATGCTCACCGTATACAACATAACTTTTTTTCCATGAAGGATAAAATTCTAATTTTTTTGAATTTAGATTTATAACTATGATTTCAAGCACTTTCATTTGGTTTCATAGTGTTTTATTGAAAAAAATTCTTTAATCAAGTTTCGAAGTCAAACCAATTACAATTCAAACATAGGCAGACTATATACAACATAACCATTTTTTTATGAATCGAAATTCAATTTATTTATTTTGTTGGATCAAGGACTTCAATATCTAGTGCACTAATATTTTTTTTTTTTAAATGATAAACTGCTATTTTTCCACATGTGCAAAATAGAGAGCTTGATTTTCAAAAAACCCTACATTCACAAGAAATAAAAAATAAATATAATAATAAAATTAAATTTATTTAAAATTATACGTTTTTGGGAAGCTTATAATAAGGACTATATACTTACAAAAAATAAATTTTAAATGAATTTATTTGATCCCCAAAAGGTAAATCAAAAGTGGTTTTCCATCAACATTTTGATAGGTGTAAGGGAGACTCCATTATAGGTATTGTTTAAAACTAGTGGGGTTCTATCCAAGGGGGTTTGATCTATGGTGGTTTGATCAAACCCTTTTCAATTGAAATCCTTTAAATTGAACTTTTCAAGGCTTAAATCATTATATTTTTTAAAAATATGTGATTTCAACAAAAATTAGGATCTCCCAAAAATTGTAAACCACTATTGTGGGATCACCCAATATATTAATTATGAAGGGCTTTCAGAGATATGCTTTAGATTCAATCAAATTTATCATAATATTTTTGAATTCCAATCCAAAATAAGCAATGGCCAATGAGCCATCAATCTTAAGAAATGGGTTTGCAAGAAGGGTAGTCCTAACACAAATTTTATTTGGAGAAATCATGATATGTTCCTGCATCATCACTCTTCATCTCCTTTTGAATTTTGGGTTGATGGGAACTTTGAAAACATTTCCCCTTCATCCAATGGGGCAAAGATGCACAATACCAGCAAGTGGATAGGGATAAGTAGTTGAATTTAGGGGTCTTAGTGAATAAGGCTCAGCAAGGGTTGGTTTTCTCAAACAACCAAGACACTTTGGTTCAGGCAATTGCTATGGATTTCTCAAAGCATCGCTCCATTCCCCAAACTGGGAAAAAGGAATGAATTTTGGTTAAGGACGACAAGCATCGGGGATGAAAAACTGAAGCTGAGAAACTAAAATTAGATGCCCAAGAAGCAATTGATGAACTCAATGGACAATGGAAGAACTCCTTACAAGGAGCAAAAGAAAACAAAAGAAAGGCTAATTTCTTGTCTCTCTATTGGAAAATATTTGTTGGTCTTTTTAAGTCTTTTTGATGTCCTTTTCTCTATCTCCTCTCATGTTTTTTGCTCCCCGATTTTGGGTCTGAAGCATTCTTATTTTTTAGTTACTTTATGTTATATGGGAGTGGCCCTTAACCCATATCTTACGTACCAAAAAAAAAAAAATCAGAAAAGTGTTCTCCCTTATCATCCTCCATATCCCTATAATGTGCTAGAACATCCAAAAAATTATAAGTATGGAGATGTTTCCCTTTTCATAAGTTCACTAACTACTTGAAGTGTTAATAGATACTCATGGATTACTAAGCCATGTTCATTTTGATCTTATACAATTTCATTTTTTGGTTACTTGCAAACATAGATCCTAACAAGTTAATTTATAATTGAAAACATATAATATTTACTGGTATCTTGATTAAGGTACTATTAATGCTCGATTCAAATTATTACATTCTTTGGTGTATAAATTTTTTAGATTTTTTTTACCTAGCTAGATAGACACCCATCTCCTTCATGCTCTGTAGACACGTGAAATTGACATCATGCATTTGATTAGGTCATATTCATCCATTCATCAAATAAATCAAGTTTATTTGGTTAATCTCCTAAAGTCATCATTTTAAATTAAATAAATCAACTTGATCCTATCATTATCCCCCTTAGCTAAATAAATCAAATATTTATTTATCACCTTTCATCTCCCTTTGATTTGATTTAAATCCCTAAATCTAAGTCAAATGGGTCAAAGAATCTAAGCTAATGTAATCCTGATTAACCTAACCTAACCACCCATCACATCCTCTAGCTTTTCCCACTTGCACCAATAAATCATTTTAATTCATTTATAAAATCATCATTTTCCCTCAACAAAGCACCTTTTTGGAATATTCCCTCAAGTTTGAATATGAAGACAAGTTGACTTGTCCCTTCCAACATAGCAATAACTTCTCTCTTACATGTCCCCCTCTCAAAATTTAATTCACAAATTCAAATTTGAATCTCCCCCTCTTGGGCACATTGGCCAAAACTTGCACATTCCTCAACCTACCACAAGTTGACAAGTGGCCTAATCTCATTGGTCCAATCTTTATCCCATATTGCTCTCTTATGAGCATTCTTTCAACTTGAAAATCTATAAATAAAGGGTTGATTATTCATCAAAACATCCACAAAGCTTATGCAAATTCACTCTCTTCAATTGAGAACTAATTTTGTCCACTCCATCTTCATGGCATTTTCATATCAGAATATCATGGAATTTAGCAAGGATTGGGAAAGGGTCATTTGCACATTTGACACCAATCCAATATGAGATATGATTTACTTCATGTTTTTCTATAGATGCTTTAGTTAAGTTGTTATTTATTGCATTTTAAAAAGCATGTTAGATTATCTCATATGGATGTTGAAGGTTTTTTTGCTTAAATACATTGACCATGCTTGTGTAAGTTTTTTTTAACCATTTGCAGATTTTGACATCCACATAATGGTGCTAGATGGAGGGATCCTATACTAGTTTCCATGTCTTTATGAATTGATTGTGTTATATTTTTGGTGTACTTTTTAAATAATTCAAACCTTTGACTAGCATCTTCCCAGCGTATATGCACAGGCCTAGGCACCGCTTTACACTTGCTAATGGTGTTAGTGTGAATGCTTCTTAGTTTGAATGTTTCTCAAAAAGCTTTGGGCCACCATTTTTTCTTTCATCCGCCATTTACATTAGCTTAAAAGTCTCTTATTTAGCATTTGTTCCCAGGTCTCTTTTCTTTACGCCTTCCAAATGCATTTGCGTGAATACGGTTTGGGAAATCAACTAAGTGTGACTTGTAGACTTTCAATTCTATCACTTTGAAATTTTAAAAGAATTTACTTAACCATTGCTGCAAGAATACAAACCTCAATGATGTAATTGTGTTGCAGGGCCAAGAGTATCTTTTGTTAAGATACGTTGTTGATTCAAGGTCTCTCTCTTCTCTAGAAGTGTGTGTTGTTAGGTAATGCGTTGGTTTTAGAGATTGCTTCAACTGCAAATAACAAGAGAGAAGGTACATTCAATGAATCCTTCTTGCCGTTCGAGCACGTTTTCTATGTTTCCATATTCTGCATCAAAGAGAATGTCAGCAAAGATTGTGGAATTCGGCTTTACATGCCGATGACAATTGCTCAGAGACTTTTTAAGCTATTCAATCAATTCATTTTGGTTAATATAGGCCAACAAACATTATTTTTATCGCTACAAAATGAAATATTTTGAGTCATTTTAACAAACACCTCGCGCACCTGATCCCTATTTCCATGTGAACATATCTTGCTAAGGCATATAATATTTCTAATAAAAATATGTGTTTTAATATGTACTACATTTTCATTGTTGATACATTTTCCTTTAACCATTTGTTGCGTACCATGAATGACATAATGAGAAATATGTAATATGCTAAAATCTACTTCTTATATTCTTTGAGAAAACTCATCTAATGAAGTGATTGGGCCTACAGTACTCAAATGTTTGTGAAATATGGAAAATTTATGATAGTTACTGTAGAAATCTTTATTCTAAATGCAGATTTTCAAAACAAGCCACTGGCACTCTATTGGCACAGGTACGCGTACACTTACTATGTAAAGCAAGTGAAAGATATCATGGCATCGATAGATTGAATAATCATTAAAGGCATTGAAGGCTACCTAGTCGTGCTCATTATGTCTCTATTTAAAGTCAACTAGTGCATGGTTGTTTAAAGTCTTTAAGTCTATTTAATATTGCTTAAAATCGTTTTATATCTTCAAAGTTTCCATAAACTCACCTAAATACTGACAGCCTTGATGCAGCTCTTGTAATGCATTGAGAAAGGGTACATAAGCAAAAATGCACAGGCTTGCATCTCCACACAAAACTATATCATATACGTTCCTTATACTAATTTTGTGGAGATAAGATTAAGTGACATAATATCTTATTACTACAGTAAGGGTGGTTGATGGCATCATGTGGTTAAAAGGTATACAGATCATTATGATTGGCCACAATTGCAAGAAGCATTTGTGTGTGGAGGGAAGCTTGAATCTGAATAAACATTAGCTGACTTTTGGATGCATTGATTTTACTGAATTTAATGTTTGAAGAGCAAGTATGCCAGTCACTATAGCCAGTTGAAGTGAAAGAATTTGGACCCTCTTCTTTAAGATAGATGGTGATAGCATCATAAAGCTATTGATCTGTAGTCACTGACCCATCACCATCAGAACCCATCCATCGATGCAATGGCTAGCACGGATTTGACCCACACCACAGTTCTATTTTTTTTTTTAGCATAGTTGGTGAGGAGATTGTGCCCTCATAGGTCTAACTACCTAGCGAAGGAAAGTATAGCTCTTTTTTTCTACTGCCTAAGGACTACTGTCACAAGAACCCCATGACTTATGGGAACTCACACTACTTAGTATGGTACATTGATAAAAGAAGGTGGCAAGTGTGTATTAATTTTGGCCTGCAATTTTCATTTGGCATTATGTGTTGATTAACTTTTAATGCTCTACCCATTATTTTTCTTTTGCAGACACTTGACATGACAAGCATAAATTTTCTTGGTGTGATAATTCTTTATTGTTCCCTCACATATAATATTTCATTTGATATAACTTTGTATTGTTTGAAAGGAGGGTTTGCATAAAGAATCTGTGGCATTAGGAATTAAAGAATCACAAGCACTTTTAAAGTGGGCATGTGACATTGAACTTGAATTGACCAATGCTGAAAGATTATCTATCAGATATCATCATTAAATTGATCACATCCTTGAAATTGATCTTCTTTCAATATATATCTATATATATATTAATTGTTTCTCAAACAATTAATTCACATATGTTTTTATCTTGCAGATTTGCACATGGAACTTGAAAAAATTGAAGCATAGAAAACACTCTTTGAAGAATTAAAGTTTGAGTTGGAGAATCAAGCGTTGAACTTGCAAAAGCATTTCTAAATGCTTATTAGAATAGCTTGAAGTGTTTATTTCTTTCTTTTGTTTTTTGTTTTAGACCAACTAAATCACTGATTTGATCTTTTCAAAATTGGATTAAAACTCAACTTAGAAACTGACTAGACTTTACTTTTGGGCTAAAAATTGAACAAGGCAATTTCTCACACTTCATTTGGTGCTTTAAAACGAATCAAAATAATTGCTTTGTGGATTTCAAAAGAACAAGTGCAACTTTGTTTTTGTGAAGGCTTACTTAAACTAAATTCATTGAAAAAGGACGTATGCGCTTCTCTCTCGCTTTATAGCGATCTTGAGAATCAAAAGGCCTTTTACATGACTTTAGGGTAAGACAAAGCAATCACCTCCACACTTCAATTTGGGTTTAAAAATTGAACAAAATCTTGTGCGGGCATGAGTAGAGCATCATTGCATATATTCTCTTTCTTTGTGTCATCAAAGATTGATCCAGTTGCGGATTTTGTCTTTGCTTGCTTTTGTTTATCCTAGAGGGCCTGCCTTGGGGAAAAAGTACTCACCCAAGGGAATGACTCAACCAGTAATACTCTAAACCTGAGATTATTTCCAGCCGGGATATAAATGTGGGTAATGGAAGAAACGCCAATATCACGCGGTTGATTCCGACGAGATGGATTTGAAAGGGGACTCTCACTATATGGGTCAATCTCCATGAACGGAAAGTCCTTATTCAAACCCATGTTCTAGAATTTCCAAAATCCTTGATCTATTTGTTGGTGCAAGAACGGTTGTTCTAAAGCCGCCCCACACTTTTACAGTCTTTAGTAGAAATGGAAAACATGCCATGGGAGTTTCATAGGTGTTGATGCTTGGTTGCCCCATATAAGTGAGTGTCGTGGAGGGGAGCCAATGGGGTCAAGCATCTAACCATTTGCTAAAGATAAGCGTAGCTAGACTTGTCCAAGTTGGGACTTGTATACACCTAAAAATGGTCACATCACATAGTCTGGTAATTAATTAAATATTTTTAATATTTAAATAAATCTCTGAATTCCATCTGCATATAAATAAATTTAAATAATTTATTTATATTATTCATTATTTCATTTCGATTAAATAAATAAGTTTATTTAATCATCTTTTCGTATTCATTTCTTAATTAATTAAATAAACATTACGATTTATTTATATTAATTATCAATAATCTTGGCTTGAATATTTTATTCAAATAAAGATTAAGTATTCTTTTCTTCTAAATTCCATTCACAATTAAATATTCCAAAATATTTAATTAAAATCTTCTAAATTCCATTTACAATTAAATATTCCAAATATTTAATTAATTCCTTTCTAAAGTCACATTACAATTAAATATTCCAAAATATTTAATTGATTCTTCTAAAGTCTATTTGTAAATTAAATATTCTAAATATTTAATTGAGTCTTCTATAGTTCTAAAATTAAATATTTCAAAAATATTTAATTTCTTCAAACTCACATGAAATTAAATAAATTTATTTATTTTGCATTATCTTCAACAACCGTGAAACAAACTGCCAAAACAGAAAAATTAATTTCTTTGTTCCTGTGCAAGCTTGTTCCCATGGGTTGAAGACAGGCTTCCATTCTTCTCTCCAACCTCCTAACCTCTTCCATTTTCCTCTCAACCTCTCCATCTCTCACCATTCAAACTTACCAGACAACTTCACAGCTGTTGATTTTTTCCAACCAGGATTTTTCCTGCAAAAAGCTATAAAAGGACTGTCAGGTCTTTGAAATTACAGAGAAGCTTTCAATAGAATAACTATAGCCAATTTTCAATAGCATAGTCTTTTAGCATTCACAGCATTCTAGCATCATAGCATAGCATAGTAGTACTTCATATCATGGCCTATTCATCTCATTTCATAGCATCCTCAATTTACAGCCCCTATGCATAATCCACAGCCCCTATGCATATCCGCATCAGTATCTTCACTCCACTAGCATATAGCATAGAGAAGCTCCTTCCTTTGCATACTCATTCTACAGATTGCCATTTGGAGAAGCCAAGCTTACACAATCTAAGAGTGGCAGCTTCAAACAAATCCCTAGAGATAGAGGAAGATGGAACGGCTCTGAAGAAGCTTCGTTTGTTTATTTGAATTCAGATTACTTGCTTTTCTTCAGTTTAAAGTTCCATTATGTGTGTTTTTTTATTTCATTTTGATTATACATATTTAACATACACATTTTTGGCGCCCACCATGGGGCTATTGCCCCAATTTTAACATCTTTTTGCAGGTTTTCTTGACAGGTTATGGCCAAAAACAGTGGATTAGCATAAGAAACACGCTTTAGCCATATTCATACCCAATTTAGCGCCCTTGAAGATTCCTGCAGCACTCTTAAAGCATCCTGTAGTGCCCTTAATGATTCCTGAAACACCCTTAAAGATTCCTGCAGCACCTTTGAAGATTCCTGCAGCGCTCTTAAAGCATCCTGTAGTGCCCTTAATGATTCCTGCAGTGCCCTTAATGATTCTTGCAGCACCCATAATGTCTGTTGTAGCACATTGTTGAAAAACCTACAAACTGTAAATTGTAATTTGAATACAGCTTGACTGAATCCGACGCGACCACGGATAGTAAGAAACTTTAAATGGAATTAAGCAATCCTAGGGTAGTCACATAAATGAAATTAAGCAATCCTAGGGTAGTCACATAAATTAAAAAAAAGCAATCCTAGGATAGTCACTTCACTTTTAATTTTGGGCTAAAAAGAATTTCATGTTTTTGTGAAGCAAAATCTTCACCTAGCATAGCAAATTTTTATTTTGGGCTTAAAACTGAATCTTTGATTGCTTTGCTTAAATGGTGATAGGCCTATGCTCTCCCCTTAACTGGGTGATCAAAATGCCAAACTCATCTATTTCCCTTTATGCAATTTCTAGTTTTATTAAAACCTTTTAGAGAGCCTGCTCTTGTGGGAAAAAGTACTCACCCAAGAGGAACAACTCAAGTGGGTTCAAGCCAAAGCCAAGCTATTCCACCCCACTCTAAAATTTAAAGCAAATTTGGGGAAAACCTCTTTTGACGGTAGTGTGCATTGATAACCATCCCCAAAGCCTTTGTTCTAAAGGTAGGTAGGTCTCTCGAGGGAGTCTATCATTTGCTGCACCAAACGGAAACCCTTACTACAAACTTAGTGTAGTATCTAACCGAAGTCAGTTTCTTAACGTCATAATAATCACAGTGCAGGGGAGGGAAGAATCTACCCCCAAGATACTCACCATATAACTACCAAGGATTTTTTTCTTAGGGGATCCAGTATCCACTTCTGTCACTCTGAGTACGCACCTGGAAAAGACAAAAACACGAGCGCCCTTTCGGGGGTGACATGGCTGTGTGAGTCAATGCACTTTTAAGATGTCGGTTGTTGATTACTATGATGACCTACTTGAGAACTAAGAGTGAGTCTGTTTGATCTATCTATCATGTGTAAAACCTGTTAAAACAATTTTTGAAAAACATTTTGATCATACACTTGATGTTTAGCATAGTACTTAAAACAACTATTCTACAAATTTTTTGATGTGTTTTCAATACATTAATTCAGTTAAGATCATCCAACACTCACAATCACCTTGATTACTCTCATGTTACGAGATTGGAAATCCACAAATTTTGTTAAGAAGTCCGTTTTCAAAAGAATCAAAAAGCCAAAGAAACCCCTTAGTTACAAGAAACTATTGAAGAAAAGATAATTCTTGTATCAAAGCCAAAAAGTCTTACTTAAATATAGAACCTTTCTTCATTGATATCATGATTGTGTTAGAGGTTTCACTAATGATTATGCTATAGAACCTTTGTACTCACAAGATTTCTTTCAAAGAAGAGCCCTTTCTCAAAGGCATAACCATAGTCAGCGTATTCGTTTTTGTTATATTCCCCAACCTGCAATTGAATATTCTACTCGTCCAAATCAAATTTTGCAATAGAGAACTCAATCACATTAGGCATTTCTCACAAATCCATCCTTTTACAAAACTAGGACCAAACTTTATAAAGTGCAAAATCATCTTTTTCTTGATCTTTTGCTTAAATTCCCACCAACAGGATTTTCATCCTTTCAATTAGGGAACAACACAAGCTAAAGGTTAGAAATCTTTCAAGTCATAGAATTTTCATTCTATCCTGACTTTCATATCTATCACAAAATTGCACTATTTCATTCTTTTAGAATTTGGAACAAAACTTATGCCTGTCTTCACGAGATCTCAAAAACACATGGAAAAAGACGAAGGAGAAACCACTACAAGAAAAATGGGTGACCATACTGAGAAAGAAGAGGATACATTTGATGTTGACGAATTAACAGAAGAAAAGCTTCAAGAAGCAAAGCAAGATCCCCAATTCCATACTCTTATGGAAAGGATTTTAGAACGAAACAAAGAAAGATATTTTCTTTCATTAGCTAATCAAGGAGCTAAGTTACCTTACAATTTTGACATAGAAGCGATTAAACAGAATCTTGAAACTCCTCCTAATGACTTTAGTGCCCTTACTCAACAGATAAAAGAATTACAAGGGCAAATAAAGGAGATGCAAGGGGGTACAACAAAGAAGTATGTTTTGGAAGACATATCTCCTTATCCATTTGATAGGAGTCTTCAAATGATCCCTTTTCCAAAACATTGTGAAATCCCTAAATTTGATAGGTACAATGGAAAAACTGATCCCATTGAACATGTGAGGGATTTCCGAAATATGAGTCTAGAATTTGCCTATGACGATACTTACTTAATATGATTATTTCCATGAAGTATAGGTGCACAATCCATGGAGTGGCTTTCTAAGATCACTCCCCCCATCAAAACCTTTGAGGAGTTAATAAATCAGTTTATATCACAATACTCCTATAACATTCAACACTAGATAACAATGCTTGATCTTTGTAAAGTGAAACAAAAAGTAGGAGAATCCTTCACTACGTTTTTGCAAAGGTGGAGAAGGTTGTTTGTGCGATATTCCCATCCTATTCCTGAAAAGGAAAAGATGAATATCTTCATCAATAGCCTAGATCAAGAATTAAGCTATAGGCTTAACCTTCATTGTCCTCATAACTTTGCAAAATTGATTGAAAACACAATCACAATTGAAGGGGCCTTGGTTAAACGAGGAGTGATAAAACTTGATAATCCAAGTACATCCAACCAAAATAACAACGATAAAACAAGGTTTTGGAATAGAAATAAAAATGTTGTCAATGATGGTATAGTAGATGTAAATAATCTACGAACAAGACCATCTATCTTTAATCTATCAAGTGCTTCCCGAAACAATCAACAAGCAAATATCAACCAACAAGGAAACAACAATCAACAAGGACAAAACTCCAAACAAGAAAGCATGACCAATCAAAACACCAAGGATAATCATGGTAATTTCAATAACAATCTTGGCAATACCCAAACATAAAACCCATCTAGACCTCCATTCTTTTCAAATAGATGAAATTTTACCACTTTGGGTCAATCTCTTGAGTCTACTCTCAAGGAGCTTCTTGATAATAAGGTTATTACCTTACCACCACAAAGAGATTATGAGCCACGAGTCAAACCACCATCATGGAATGACTCATATTATTGCAATTATCATCAATGTAAAGGTCATAGAATGAATAATTGTCAAGCTTTGCGAAATCTAGTACAAGATTTAATTGACAATGGCACAATTACAATTGAAGGACATCATACCAATGACGATCATCAAGCATTTAAAGATCCTTTACCGAACTATCAAAAGGGGGAAACATCAGATGCAAAAGCCAAAAGCATAAATAATGTTGAAGACAATATAATCTGTCACATCTATGTTGATGATCAACGAGTTAATGTTATCAAAATCAAGGGAAAACAAGAATATCAATAGGTTAATGTGACCACGAGAGGACAAGAAAAAGTTGTCCTAAAAGGAAGTTCATCTAAGACAACTATTTCTCCTCCAAGTCATTATAATCTAGTTGATCAATTGAGAAAAACATCAGCTCAAATCTCCATCCTTGAACTTCTCAAAATATCTCCCATACACAAGAATATTTTAGAAGAAGCTCTTGTAAACACAACTGTCGACACTGATCTGGATGTAAATAGATTTCAAGCTATGGTGGGACATTTTTCTTCCCCCACTTGTCTTTCATTTTCCGAAAAAGATGATGCCTCCATGACACATCCACATAATTTATCGCTCTATCTTGAAGTCATGATCCATAAACATTGAATCAGACGTGTCTTAATAGATGGAGGAGCTGGTTTAAACATTTGTACCTTAAAGATAATACATGCCGTAGGAATATCAGAAAATGAAATTGATCCATGAAGGAAAATAACTATCAAGGCATATGATGATGAAGAAAGAGCTTCTAAAGGACTAATAATGCTACTTATTAGAGTGGGACCTATTGTGAAAAACACATTTTGTCAGGTTCTAGATCGGGATCTTTCCTATAACATACTTTTGGGTCGTCCATGGATTCATGATTTGCAAGATGTACCATCAACGTATCATCAATGCCTCAAGTTTCCATACGATGGACAGGAAATAACCATACAAGCTGATTACAATAGCACACAAACTTGTTCAAATCTCCGAGCAACTCAAGACACCTTTGTGCCACATAATAGGGAGGCTCTTGCTGTTTCTTCTTCTAATCTACAAGTCTAATTGCAAGAATTGAAAAAGAATCTTGACACTAAGCTAAATTTTAAAGACAAAGGGGTAGGTGAATATTCACTATCTCTTTCTACCTTACCTCCTTCTCCAAGGTCGCATGGTCAGCCAACCTTATCTAATCAAAAGATTGCAATAGCCTCTACATCCCAAGCTTCTATGCCAATCACAAAGTTTGACGGAAAATTCATTAAAGTCAACACCACTGAAGAAGAAGTTGAAGATAGGGACATCCTAAGTTGGCTATACAAATATGAAGATGAATCTCTCTTGCACATTAAGTTACCTCTAGAACAATATGGTAAGGGGTACGCTATCATGCAGAAAATGGGCTATGAAGGAAATGGTCCTATAAGAAAAAGAAGAGAAGGAATCGTGGAACCAATTCAACCTATTTCAATACATCCAAATGATAAAACAGGACTTGGATATGGTAAAGATACAGAAGACTCTACTTCACAGCAAGCACAACCAACTCATGAAGGAGGATCAATGTCAGATAAACCTCATGAATTAGTTTTCCAATTGCAGAATAGTTCAGATACTGATTCTAATGAATATGAATGGGACACCATTTATAATGATGAATTTTGGAGAGACAAACAAGTTGATACCATACACAAATATGCACCCGTTCTCATACAAGGAAAAGGTTCAAGGCCTCCACTTGATTATGTTTTACAAAGCGATCATGACTCAAGTGAGGACGAATCAGATTTTAACGAGATTGACGATCAATAGGAGAATACCATCATAGACCTTGTCTACCATGAAGATGACAACCACATCATGACTTTGACAGCTCAAGACCTTACCCAACCTAATGATCCCATGCCTTTAGTTTATCCAGAACTTATTGATTGGGACAATGATTCACCTATCCATATCCCTACATTTCATGATGATGAGGACATTATAAATTTCCTTTGTTCCTCTAAAGAGGAAAACAATTGTTTCATCCAAGAATTTCATACTCATGATTTTGATAAGGAGGGTGTCAAATCTCTTAGCTACAAAATAAATGAAATAAAAGATGGATCTATTGATGAAAACCAAAAAATGGCAGTGGTAGATCACAACAAGAGAAAAATGAAGAGCGAATCTGACAGTGAAAACCTTTCTAAGGCACTGAAGGATGAGAAACTTGACACTCTTCCCAAGCATTATCATGAAAGATCTTCTATTTTGATTGAACCGACAGAATCAATTAACATAAGTACAGCAGAGCAGCCAAAAATCTTGCAACTTGCAGCGTCATTAACAGTTGAAGAAGTCCTGAAATTCATGGAATTCTTGAAGGAGAATCAAATCAATTTTGCTTGGTCGTATGCTGATATGCCAGGGTTAGATCCTAATTTGATAATGCATCATTTATCTATAAACACGGGGGCAAAACCTATGAAACAAAAACTCAAAAAAATGCATCCACATGTTGCATTATTGGTCAAAGAGGAATTAAAGAAGCTTTTAGATGTTGGATTCATTTTGACTAAATTGACTATGCCGAATGGATTTCCAATATAGTACCTATTTCAAAGCCAGATGGAAGGATTAGAGTTTGTACAGATTTCAGAGATTTGAACAAAGCTTGTCCCAAAGATGACTTCCCTTTGCCAAACATAGATATGATTGTTGATTTAACTGTTGGTCATGCAATGTATTCATTAATGGATGGATTTTCAGTATACAACCAGATAAATATTGCACCAAAGGATCAAGATAAAATAGCGTTCACATGCCCTTGGGGTACCTATTGCTGGAACGTAATGCCATTTGGGTTAAAGAACGTTGGAGCAACTTATCAAAGAGCAATGACAACCATTTTTCATGACATGATGCACACATTCATGGAAGACTACGTTGATGATTTACTTGCCAAATCTCACACACGAGGACATCTAGAAATCTTGTCAAAAATCTTTATTAGAATGGAGAAGTTCAATGTTCGACTCAATCCAAAGAAATGTGTCTTCGGCATTACATCTGGTAAACTCCTAGGATACATTGTTTCAGAAAAAGGTATAGAGGTTGATCCAGAAAAAGTACAAGCTATCATGGACATGCCGCCACCACGAAATATCAGTCAGCTTCGATCATTGCAAGGATGACTACAGTCCATCAGAAGGTTCTATAGCTCAACTGGCGGACAAAGCTTACCATTTACACATTTATTGCATAAAAATGTCCCATTCAAATGGGAAGAAAAATGTGAAGCAACATTCAATCGGATCAAGCAATATCTTATGAATCCACTAGTTTTAATTCCACCCATTCCAGGAAAGCCATTCATACTCTATATTTCAGCAACAGAAGTATCCTTGGGAGCATTACTAGCACAAGAGGATTCTACAGGTAAAGAAAGGGCCATATACTATATCAGCAGAACTTTAACAAGTCATGAATTAAACTACACTTTCATAGAAAAATCTTGCCTCGTAGTGGTGTTTGCTTCTCAAAAGTTGCGACACTATATGTTGGCTCATACAGTTAAGTTGATAACCAAGATTGATCCACTAAAATACCTATTAAGCAGAGCTACTTTAACAGGGAGACTTGCAAAATGGGTAATGATCTTAAGTGAGTTTGACATTCACTATGTAGATCGAAAATCTATTAAAGGATAGGTCATTGTAAATTAGTTGGCTGAAGCACCTTTACAAGAAGAAAATCCAATGCAAATTGAGTTTCCTGATGCAGATGTCTTCACAGCAACAATTCAGAAATCATGGACATTATACTTTGATGGATCCTACACGCAACAAGGCTCGGGGGTAGGAATTCTTTTTGTCACACCTGAAGGAGATAACATACCAAAATAATATCGATTGATGTTTCCTTGTACAAATAATATAGCTGAATATGAGGCATTGCTTATAGGTATAAAAATAGCCTTGGAATGGCGGATTATAGAGCTCCAAGTCTATGGTGATTCACAACTTATCATTAATCAAATAAATGATGATTATCAGACTAAAGATGATAAGTTTCTACCTTGTAAGAACATGGTGGATGATTTTAAAAATTATTTTGTGTCAATCAAGTTTTCACAAATCTCAAGGATTGATAATAAAGCTGCAGATGCAATGGCTACAATTGCTTCCTTGTTACAATTGTCAAAAGATCAAAAATGGTACGAATTCTTGGTGGAACAATTATTTTCTCCCACCTATGATAATCCAGAAACCCAAGTCATATATCATTTTAAAACTGGTTCTGACTCACCTTTATATGGCAAGACTTATACCTACCTGAAAGACAACATTTTACCTCCGGATTTATCCCGAAATCAAAAAAGGAATTTCATACACCAATCATCGCGTTATACCTTGATCGCCGACATCCTTTACCGACGTGGTCTTGATGGTACACTCCTTCGATGTCTTGAACGTGACGAATTTGAAAAAGCTTTACAAGAGGTTCATGGTGGTATTTGTGGAACTCATTCAAGTGGTTTGACTTTAGCCAAGAAACTTGTCAGGATGGGATATTACTGGCCTACCATGGAAAAAGATTCTTTTACCTTTTTCAAAAAGTGTTCTAAATGGCAGATCCATGGGAATATTATTCATGCACCTGCACAGGAGCTGCAACCTTTCACTCGGATATGGCCTTTTTCTCAGTGGGGACTAGATCTTGTTGGCAAAATTCATCCTTCATCATCAAATGGGCATAAATTCATTATCACAACTACGGAGTATTTTACAAAATGGATTGAAGTTGTTCCTTTGACAACCGTGATCGGTAAACAAATCTCTTCATTCATTCTGAATTACATCATTTGTAGATATGGAATTCCTAATTCTATCAATACTGATAATGGGAGGCCTTTCAAGAATCAGGATGTTGACGAACTTTGTGAAAGATTTCACATCCAACACAGGTTCTCTACACCTTACTATCCACAAGGTAATGGTCAAGCAGAAGCTTCCAACAAAACAATCTTGAAGATCTTGAAGAAGACAGTAAATGATGTCGGTCGTGATTGGCATGTCCAATTAAATCCAGCTTTGTGGGCATACAGAATCAACATTCGCACACCAATAGGAGCTACCCCATATGCCTTGGTCTATGGAGCAGAAGCGATCTTACCACTAGAGGTTGAAATACCTTTGCTTAGGGTCTCGCTCAAGGGACTGATAAATGATGAAGACTACAGAGTATCTCACCTGCAAGAGTTAGAACTATTAGATGAAAGACGTCAACATGCAGCTGACCATTTGAAGGGTTATCAACAAGTTATATCTTGTAGCTATAATCACAGAGTTAAACCATGGACATTTCAAGTAGGTGACTTAGTTTTAAGAGAAAATCCACGTAATCAGCAAGATAGAGAAAAGAAAGGAAAATTTGAACCAAACTGGCTTGGTCCATTTGTCATCATTGTAGCATACGGTTCTGGGGCATATCAGTTATCTACGTCAGAAGGGGACCTGTTTGAAGAGCTGATCAACAGCATTCATTTGAAAAAGTTCTATGTCTGAAAAAATCATAAAAATCATAAAAATCATTAAAAGTCCTGAAAAAATCAAAAAATCAAAAAAATAAAAAAATAAAATCAGAAAAAGTCCTAAAAAAATTAAAAAAATTGTAAAAAGTCCTGAAAAAATCAAAACATCAGAAAAAAAACCTGAAAAAGTGCAACAAAAACAAGTGGTGAAAACCTGGCAAACAGGTGCTACTTGTAATCAAAATGGGCTTCTCCAATTATTAGCTTATGTCTTGCATTCACTTTCGCCATCATCCGTTCATATTTATCATCTATACATATCCACACCATATGGCAGGAATCTTTATGTTTCATCATGGCTTGATGAAATTTGTACATATCCTTAATCTTTGGGTTGTGTTTACACTGGGGGCAACAATATAGACTAAACAAGCAAGAGGGGCAATGAGCTTTTCGAACATCACAAACAGACACAAGACAGTTTGTCAAAACGCAACAAACATTGCCGTATCAAATCAATCACAACATGCTTATTCAATGCCAATTGAAATCAAGACAACATGGTCCAAACAAACATCAAAACAAACATCAATGATGATAACCAAGACTGGATGATCTTAATCTGAATAATGTTTGAAATATTTTAGGCAAGATTTGAATGGTTGTTTGATTTTTCTATCATATCTCTGGAGCAATTCAATGATGTACTAAACTAGAAAAGTAAGGAAGGAGTATGATTTTTCTTTGTCTGTTGTTTGCAAGGAAATCATTAGTACTATGCAAATTGGTCGCGAGACATGCTCTACTAAGTATCATTGATGATATTTCAGAATTTGCATGGGAAACGGGTTAACTCTTGTCTATTTATGCAAGCAATACTCAGTTCATCTCAATTTAATTATACCTAGATGCTTGTATTATCTTGCTATACCAAAAATCATGAAAGCAATACTCAGGTCATCACTAGTGCTAACATACCCTTTGATGCTTGTATTAACTTTCAACATTTCAATGCTCTATGATGATACAAAAAGCACAAATAAGCTCTCCAAATGGCAATATTGTATGAATATCCTACATGGTTAGTATAGATTGCATTCATGTTAGGATCTGCATTTTGCATTTATAGATTTCCCAAAAAGTTGGCAAAGTATCAAAGTGTTTCATATCTTTTTGAATACATGACTGAGTATATTTTGACATTCACAAAAACATCATTTCATACATTTTTCATACATATTTGCATCAGAAAATCATAAAAAAAAAGTGTACATCATAATCAAAACATTTATAAGCATTCATAGATTATATCATCCATCATATTCATATAATCATTCATCAATAGATTTCACTCATGCATATATATACATCATAAGCATAAAAATTGAGAAACTATCATATCATAACACATCGTGCATATATAGAAAATCCATCCATTCATCATAAATCATCGATGCATTCATATATCTCAAAAATGAATGTCAAAATATACAAAGATGTCAATCATATATGATATAACATCATCAAAAATGAGATCATCTCAAGGTGTATACAAATGTCTAAACAGAGTATCATAAAAACATCATGTACAATGCATTAGGTAGTGCTATCCTCTGATGGAGCTGGTCTGGGACCTATACCACCTACACCTGATGGACCTACTCCACCTGTCCCTGATGGCCCTCCTGGAGGTAATGGTTGTGTCACACCCTTGCTAGTAGTCTGAGAGTGACTATGGGTAGACTGAGACTATGTATAACTCTCCCTCCGCTCAAGTCGAATAGCATCATGATATCTGGTCCTGTAAAACTCGGCCTCCCGAGTGGCTCTGGTCACCTCTCTCACCATGTCACCAAGCAAGGTACTCGCTACCACTCTCTGTAGACTATCCACCAAAGCAATGGCCTGCTCACCCCACTATCTGGTTGTATCCCTCTCAACAGTAACTGAAGTCAACTGTCCTTGAAGCTATGTAATCAAGGTCTGTGCCTGTGCTAGCCGACTTTGTAAGCTTTGCACTGTACTCTATAAAGAGGATATCTGACCTGACACCACTGGATCTGCTGAAGGTGATGGATCTGTATGTCTCATCCATGGTCCACCTCTACCACCTCTCCTACCACCTCTCCTACCACCTCTATCACCACCCTTACCACCACCACCCCTACCACCACCTCTCCCACTATCACTGTCACCTCCACTCTCCTCATCATCATCATCTCCATCTGAATCATCATCACTACCTCTAGGATCCTCATCATCATCATTTCCCTCTGAATCATCACCCTTTGAAGTTGCCTCTCTCTATTGTCTCTGACCACCTCTCTGTGGTCTCAATACAGTAACTGGTGTGATAGGCTCATCAGGATCAAACATATGTGGTGTAGGATGCTCTAACACATACTGAATATACTCTGGCGTCATCCCTGCGTCAAGGACATCAACTCGGTAATCCCACATCACAACTCCTAAATTGGTGAACTTTGCCACCGCTGCCTCATACAAAATTTGTGGACCCCATACTGCAAGCTCTGGCTGTCATCATGCATAAATGGCAGAACCCATAGGCATACCCTGAATCTAACCAAACTACCGACATATTCGTCCAGCAAGAAATCTCTCAATAATCCACGTAGTACGGCCAATAAGATATCTGGATGTACAAACATAGGGCATCTCCCTCACATCCTTTGGCCATGCCTCACAATCTACATATGGTCGCCAGCATACTGTATCAAGACCATCTAAGAGACGCTGCCAATGATCTAGTTTGCCCAATCTTGGCTGAGCAATAATATCGACATATCCCCATCTGTATGATCGACCGACAGGTCATCATCCACGAGTCAATGGTCACAAAATGGCAAAGTGCTCCCATGCCCATATCTATAGTAACGAACAACCAATAGCAAAACTTCGGCCTCTACCATATACAATATGATGTAACTCATCATACAAGTGAGCAAGCATGCATGTCCCCCACGCATACCGTGTACCCTACATCACCATACTCTCCAGAACCCGACCCCACCCGACTGCAAACCCCTTCAACCTATGGTCAGGGCACAAAACACCTCCAATGAAACCTGCAAGTACAGACAATAAGGGTGGATATGAATCTACCATCTCACCCCATGGGATGAAGTATCTAGCAATCTAATCATCTCTGAATATCCTCCTCAAAGCATTAGTGCCTCCAGCCTCTCAGTAATCAAAAATCACTATCTCTTCCATCACTGGGATCCTCAAGATGTGATATACGTCCTCAGGGGTCACCGTAATCTCTCCGGTCGATAAATGAAATGTGTTGGTATCACTATGCCACCGCTTTGCAAGTGTTGTCAATAAAGCTCTTTTGAGGCACACCTCAAGCATTTTAAGCAACGAAGTCAATCCACATGCCTCGATCACATCCCGATCTAACTGTAACAGATGTGGAATCAATGTCCATGTACTCGAGAATGTCTCCCATAACTACAAAACGCCCAATCTCTCATGTTGCAACATCATCATGACAAAGCAAAATCAATATCCAATCATCATGACTCATCAATCAAAATTTGAATATCAGTCACACAATTTTTTTTTCATCATGAAAGCAAATTAATCAGAATCATGTTTGTTTTTAACAACTTTAGAAGCAAACATATCAATATCGAACAATTTTTTTTCATTATGGAAAGCAAATTAATCAAAATCATGTTTTGCTTTTAACAACCTTAAAAGTACACAAATCAATCAAACTATTTGTTTTTCATTTTCATGAAAGCAGATAATCAAAATCACGTTTGTTTTTAACAACTTTAGAAGCAAACTTATTAGTCCTATTTGTTTTTAACAACTTTAAAAGCAAATTTATCAGCTATTATTTGTTTTCCAACAACTTTGGGAACAAATTTATTTATCACAACAACATCCAATCATGGGCGCTATGAAAATGGTCATGGGTGCTATAGAATTCATCATGGGCGCTACAAGATCAAGGGTGCTACAGAAATAATCAAGGGCGCTATGAAAATTATTAAGGGTGCTACAAAATCAAATGCGCTATGAAAAGGATTAAGGGCGCTACAAAAAGCCTCATATGCGCTATGGAAACAAATGCACTATAGAAATAATCAAGGCCGCTATGAAAATTATTAAGGGCGCTAAAACACACTATTTCACAATCAAAACATCGATGAACGTGCAACGAACAGAAAATTTTCAAAAAGCAGGAGTTTCACGGGGAACATACCGGAGGTCCATAGTGTGTTGGCCGTTGATGTCGTTGGATGTGCTCGAAATGGTGCTGGTGAATCAGAAGTGCCATAATTATCTCTCCAGAGCTCAAAATTTACAAATTTTACTAGGTTAAAATGGAAAATGACATTTTTTACCTATTTAATAGAAAAATTGGGGCATTTTATCACATTTTAACATAGCAGGGGCAATTTTGATCATCAACTTTTCATTTCACATCTCTTTGGGTCAATTTCTTCACATCATTATTTTTGAACGATGAATCGACATCTTCAAAATCATAAAAATAAAAAATTTCACAAAAAAATTCAAAAAATTTCACAAAAATCAAAATCTTATTGATTCATCGTTCGAGGGGGCATATACCTATCAACATTCAACATTCAAATTTCTGGGGCAAATTTCAAAATTCTTTGAAGCAATGCGTAAAACACATCACTTCAAAGAGGGGCAAAATGTATACACCTAAAAATGGTCACATCACATAGTCTGGTAATTAATTAAATATTTTTAATATTTAATTAAATCTCTGAATTCCATCTGCATATAAATAAATTTAAATAATTTATTTATATTATTCATTATTTCATTTCGATTAAATAAATAAGTTTATTTAATCATCTTTTCGTATTCATTTCTTAATTAATTAAATAAACATTACGATTTATTTATATTAATTATCAATAATCTTGGCTTGAATATTTTATTCAAATAAAGATTAAGTATTCTTTTCTTCTAAATTCCATTCATAATTAAATATTCCAAAATATTTAATTAAAATCTTCTAAATTCCATTTACAATTAAATATTCCAAATATTTAATTAATTCCTTTCTAAAGTCACATTACAATTAAATATTCCAAAATATTTAATTAATTCTTCTAAAGTCTATTTGCAAATTAAATATTCTAAATATTTAATTGAGTCTTCTATAGTTCTAAAATTAAATATTTCAAAAATATTTAATTCTTCAAACTCACATGATATTAAATAAATTTATTTATTTATTTATTTATTTTGCATTATCTTCAACAACCGTAAAACAAACTGCCAAAATAGAAAAATTAATTTCTCTGTTCCTATGCAAGCTTGTTCCCGTGGGTTCAAGATAGGCTTCCATTCTTCTCTCCAACATCCTAACCTCTTCCATTTTCCTCTCAACCTCTCCATCTCTCACCATTCAAACTTACCAGACAACCTCATAGCTGTTGATTTTTGCCAGCCAAGATTTTGCCTGCAAAAAGCTATAAAAGGACTGTCAGGTCTTTGAAATTACAGAGAAGCTTTCAATAGAATAACTATAGCCAATTTGCAATAGCATAGTCTTTTAGCATTCACAGCATTCTAGCATCATAACATAGCATAGTAGTACTTCATATCATGGCCTATTCATCTCATTTCATAGCATCCTCAATTTATAGCCCCTGTGCATAATCCACAACCCCTGTGCATATCTGCATCAGTATCTTCACTCCACTAGCATATAGCATAGAGAAGCTCCTTCCTTTTCATACTCATTCTACAGATTGTCATTTGGAGAAGCCAAGCATACACAATCTGAGAGCGGCAGCTTCAAACAAATCCCTGGAGATAGAGGAAGATGGAACAGCTCTGAAGAAGCTTCGTTTGTTTATTTGAATTCAGATTACTTGTTTTTCTTCAATTTAAAGTTCCATTATGTGTGTTTTGTTTATTTCATTTTGATTATACATATTTAACATACACAGGACTCAACAAATGTTGTCTTTCATATCCATAGGGGTGTACTTGTTCTTGGTTACAAAACACTTTGCTTGTTCGAAAATATTTGCAAACAAACATTCAACATGATCCTAAAAATTTCAAACCCTTTAGGAGGCAAATACCATTGACCAAATTCCTGTGTTATTGCTTTCCCTTGGGATTACATCCTTAGAGGTTTCTAAACACTTGAATTTACATTTCAATTTTCCCCCTAAAGTTAAATAATAGGTAACCCTTGCCTTAATTTCATCAAAGTTTCGCATAATACACCTTGTGAAATGAGAAGAAGTTGAGACATTGGACATTCAGGTTCAAAATCTAATCAAGAGTGTGTTTGTGATAAAAAGAATCCATTAAGCAAAGATTAAATCAATTGGACCCCACATATGTGCTTGGCATCTTTTGGTTGTATGGTTTTAATGCAAACATTGGTCTTTTGATTTTGAATTACTCTTAGAGAAAGGCATGTTCTTCACTATCTTGGTTTCATAAACAAGTCCTTCCTAATTTCATTTAGGATCAAATCAAACACTTCATCCAAATTCCAAACATTTATCAAAATCCATCCCACCAAACAACTTTAGAGCTTTTGGAAACATCATTCTAGACTTGGGTAAATCATTGCAATCAAAATCACCTTGTTTAGTTAGGTGTAGGGGAATGCATCCTTTCTCATAAATTTAATTGAATTAGTAATCTTTTGAACAAGCTCATCCTAAGATCACATCCAACAACTTAGGGTTTACAAGTTCATTATCCAATCAAACCAATCAAAATCAAACCCTAAGTCTAGCATTGATCCAAAGTCCCTAAACATTCAACACTCATATCATTCACCCCTTTTTCATCCTCCATCTCATCATTGGTCCTAAACACCTTAGAGGTCACTTTTACAACAAGGTCAAAACACAAGAGAAACATGGAATATAAACTTGATCCATACATCATGAGTAATCCAAGTGAACCAAACTATCAAAGCCTTACAAAGCTGATTGATTATCAACACTCACATTTATACAATCCGTACATGGGATCATTATCTCTCGCAAACCTCAATGGTACAACAAATGTGAGTATGCCTAGTCAGAAGCTTGGAACACGATGGTAGATCCAAGTCCAAACCTACAAATTTATCAACCGAACAATCAATGCATGGGCCTTCAAACGAACGTCATCTCGTCAAATCTCAACATGCCAAATGTGAATGTACCAAGTAAAACTTTACAAAACATGAATCTGGAAAACTTTGGGATAAATATGTTTGTGAATCATACAAATTTTGTTCAAATTCCAAACAAGATATTAACAACTCCATGTATTAATCCAAGTCAAAGTAACACCATGCAAAATCAAAGTTACCTAAATCAAGGCAATGTGATTCCCAACACCAACAATGTTCAACCTATCATGCCAAATTGGAACATCATCCCAAATTAGAACACTATCCAAAATCAATTTTTCCATGATCTCATTCAAGCACCACAAGTGTACATCCCAAATTTGCTTGAACAAAAGCCAAATCAAGGGAGTCAAATTCAAAATCAAGATCAAATTTGGTGAGATCAAATTGCCACACTTACCAAAATAGTTGAGTCATTGTGCCAAGAGACATCTCCACCACCATTACCCATATCAACATCATTTCTTGGTTTAGGGCCTCCCCCTTTACCTAGCACCAATCACTCCATCCAAATCAATCCACCTAACACCAATCAAGCCATCACATCAAATCTTTTGAATATACCATCAACATCGCACCAATAGATGGTATCTAATCAAATGACAACATCAATCCCGACAAATCAAAACACGATCTCCCAAGGACCTATCATCTCAGTCATTCCAACCATCACTATCCCTTCAATTATTCCAACCACTACTCTCACACCCGTCACATCTCAACATCTCACTACCATGATCGCTCCAAGCATATCTCAAACACTTTTCACTACATCCAACACAATTCTGAATCGGCCACCACTACCACCAAAACCAAACATAGCAAGACAATATGACATTGCACTAAAAGCTCACTAGGCCTACCAAAATTCCATCCAACAATATCTAGCCATGCAACAAGTAGCACAAGCTCAACAAGTGCAAAAAGCCTCTCAAGTTTCCCAAGCCTCTCAAGCTACCCAACAAACAGAAGCACACACACAAAAAATGACAATTGTTAAGAACAAGGATCAAGATCAATCCACCATTAAACACCTTGAAACTATGTCTACTTCATCCAATGATCAAATCAACATATGTCAAGAGTCATTTTTTAATCATGATCAAAATCCACCAACATACAATGATCCAATTCAAGAAATGTCAACATCACTTGACCCTATGGTTGAAGGCATTCACAATCTCTTTGCCACAATTGTTGAAAACAATGTTAAAGATCTCTCAATTAAGGAGCATATTGAAGATAACCACTTTTTAGTGATCTATTTCAAGGAGTATTAGGATTATTTGATCCTATCGACATAATGCACGATCCATCGACCAATGATCATATTGAAAATGTCTCTACATTGCCTTATGAGTTAGAGGACATATCTCAAGAATTTATTCCAAAGCATGATCAAAATCCTTCACCAAAGTCTAGCAATGGTCCTTTCCAAGACATGTTGACATCCTTCGACCCCATGGTTACAGATATTGAAGGAACCCTGAACTCAATACTTGAGGATATTGAACCACTTACCATGTCTAATGATGACATCCAAGAACCCTTTGTAAGAAATCCACCCTTTGAAACTGACCCATGTCAAGAACTTGGTCCAAGGAATGTTGAAAGCAACTCCAAAATCATTCAAGATCAAAAATGTGTATCTTCAAGATACTACAATAATCTAATGGACACTCTCCTATTTATGCAAGATGATCATATCCATGTAGCACATACTCCTCCATCTACCCATGAGATGCTTTCTATGGATGGACACATAGATGATCTTCATTCAGAACAGGATTCTCTTACTCCTGACATTATTACACAAAAAGAGAAAGTTATTGAGTTGACAACATCAGGATCAGACATATCCCAAATTCATACTAAGGACATTATGTATGAAGATATCCAACAATATCCACTCAAGGAAACATGACAGACAGAACAGGATATTCTGAAGTCAGTAGAGCAGCAAATTCCAATATCATCTACAATGGTCATTTATTTGGAGAAATCATGGTATGTTCCTACATCATCACTCTTCATCTCCTTTTGAATTTGGGGTTGATGGGCACTTTGAAAACATTTCCCCTCCATCCAATGGGGCAAAGGATGCACAATACCAGCAAGTGGATAGGGATAAGTAGTTGAATTTATGGGTCTTAGTGAATAAGGAGCAAGGGTTGGTTTTCTCAGACAACCAAGACACTTTAGTTCAAGTGATTGCTATGGATTTCTCAAATCATCACTCCATTCCCCAGACTAGGGGAAAGGAATGAATTTTGGTTAAGGACGACAACCATCGGGGAAGGAAAACTGAAGCTGAGAAACTAAAATTAGATGCCCAAGAAGCGATTGATGAACTCAATGGACAATGGAAGAACTCCTTACAAGGAGCAAAAGAAAACAAAAGAAAGGCTAATTTCTTGTCTCTATATTGGGAAATCTTTGTTGGTCTTTTTAAGTCTTTTTGATGTCCTTTTCTCTATCTCCTCTCATTTTTTTTGCTCCCCGATTTTGGGTCTGAAGCATTCTTATTTTTTAGTTACTTTATGTTATATGGGAGTGGCCCTTAACCCATATCTTACGTACCAAAAAAATTTTGAAAAGTGTTCTCCCTTATCATCCTCAATATCCCTATAATGTGCTAGAACATCCAAAAAATTATAAGTATGGAGATGTTTCCCTTTTCATAAGTTCACTAACTACTTGAAGTGTTAATATATACTCATGGATTACTAAGCCATGTTCATTTTGATATTATACAATTTCATTTTTTGTTTACTTGCAAACATAGATCCTAACAAGTTAATGTATAATTGAAAACATATAATATTTACTGGTATCTTGATTAAGGTACTATTAATGCTTGATTCAAATTATTACATTCTTTGGTGTATAAAATTTTTAGATTTTTTTTACCTAGCTAGATAGACACCCATCTACTTCATGCTCTGTAGACACGTGAAATGACATCATGCATTTGATTAGGTCATATTCATCCATTCATCAAATAAATCAAGTTTATTTGGTCAATCTCCTAAAGTCATCATTTTAAATTAAATAAAACAACTTGATCCTATCATTATCCCCCTTAGCTAAATAAATCAAATATTTATTTAACTAAATCTTTATCACCTTTCATCTCCCTTTGATTTGATTTAAATCCCTAAATCTAAGTCAAATGGGTCAAAGCATCTAAGCTAATCTAATCATCATCTAAGCTAATCTAATCATCATCTAAGCTAATCTAATCCTAATTAACCTAACCAAATCACCCATCACATCCTCTAGCTTTTCCCACTTGCACCAATAAATCATTTTAATTCATTTATAAAATCATCATTTTCCCTCAAGTTTGAATATGAAGACAAGTTGACTTGTCCCTTCCAACATAGCAATAACTTCTCTCTTACATGTCCCTCTCTCAACATTTAATTCACAAATTCAAATTTGAATCTCCCCCTCTTGGGAACATTGGCCAAAACTTGCACATTCCTCAACCTATCACAAGTTGACAAGTGGCCTCATCTCATTGGTCCAATCTTTATCCCACATTGCTCTCTTATGAGCATTCTTTCAACTTGAAAATCTATAAATAAAGGGTTGATTCTTCATCAAAACATCCACAAAGCTTATGCAAAGTCACTCTCTTCAATTGAGAACTGATTTTTTCCACTCCATCTTCATAGCATTTTCATATCAGCATATCATGGAATTTAGCAAGTATTGGGAAAGGGTCATTGCACATTTGACACCAATCCAATATGAGATATAATTTACTTCACATTTTTCTATAGATGTTTTAGTTAAGTTGTTATTTATTGCATTTTAAAAAGCATGTTAGATTATCTCATATGGATGTTGAAGGTTTTTTTTGCTTAAATACATTACCTATGCTTGTGTATGTTAGTTTTTTTTAACCATTTGCAGATTTTGACATCCACATGCTCAACCACCTATCACATCAACATATTCAAAACAACTAAATTAAACTTATTTTTCTATTATGTTGAGTCATGACTCACTCATTTCCATTTCTAGATTTGCATAAGAACTCTAGGGGTTATCATAGCCACATTCTAATACACATTACATGTAGTTCATCTACTTTATGAAGGTACAAACCCTTGCATTATCAAGCTAGCATATGGGAAATCAATGATAGACAAATATAAGAGTACTATGCACTATATATGGTTTATGTCAAGGTATTATTATTATTATAGTTATATCCAATCTATCACCTCAAGGAAACCCCACAAGTGGTTAAGTAGAGCCTAAAGTTAAAGAGTGTCTTATCCACCTTAGTAAGTTGGTCCATAGTTGCCTTGTCTAATCATTTGTTTGATATATTTTCCCTAGGCTTGACACCCTTGATGCTCAAGAAAATGTCTAACTTTAAGGATTTGAGAGCTTAAAAATTTGAGAACCAAATTAATCCCTAATGCTTGTGATTAACCTTGAGTTGCTTAGGATTTAACTCAATCAATATATTTGTAGACACGTAAAATATACATGCATCTAATCCGGAATCACTAATTTCATTTCATCCTTAATCATCCCTCTACTAACCATTTTAATCATATAGTCATTATCTGATTAAAATTCATCATGTTTCCTCTTTTAATCAATCTTTATTTAATTAGATAAATTAACTTTATCTAATTAAATATATCATTCTATTTGATTAAATCATATTCTTCTATGTAATTAAATAAATCAATTTTATTTAATTAGTCTCCTAAAATCATCTTTTTAATTAAATAAATCAATTTTATTTAATTAGTCTTCTAAAGTTCTCCATTTAATTTAAATAAATCCAAATATTTAATTAAATCTCTAATTTTCTTTATCTTCTCATTTAATTTAAATAAATCCAAATATTTAAGTTGAATGTCACAATCAACTAACCTCCATTAAAATTAATCAAATCATGATTAAATCTAATCAAAACGCATCACATCCTCTAGCTTTTGCAACTTGCACAAGAAAATCATTTAATTGATTTATTAAATCCTCTATTTTCCCTCAACGTGGCATCAAAAGGGAATATTCCTTCAAATGGGATTTTTCCTTCCAACAAAGCATTTAACTCCTCTTACATGTCCTTGTGCATTGAGCCAAGTTGCATTTAATCCATTCATTTCTCTCTCCAACATGTCATTTCATGAATTTCAAACTCCACTTAATATCATTTATTGGCACATTCATCAAAATGTGCTCAATCTTCATCCTCTCACATGTTGACAAGTGGCATATGTCCATTGGTTGAAGATTAGTCCCACATTCATCCATTTTGCCTCTTCTTATCTTAATTTCATCTACAAATAAGAGGATTTTCTTCTCATTTTGGATCCATAATCTTATGCACAAGTCCATTATTGTCATCTTGAGTTCATAGCATCTTCAAGGCATTCTCATCATTCAGTATATCAAGGGTTGGGAAAGGGCTACTTTTCATGTCAAAGTAGCACCAATCCACTATGGGATAGGTATACTTCATGTTCTCATATGCTTTTATTATTTTTTTGTTTGTTTGCATTTTGAAGCATGTTGAAATATCTCATAGGGATGCTTGTTTTCTTGTTTGCTCAAATTTAATTGACCATACTAATGTTTGATTGTTGAAAAGTGAAGCAAAAGGAAACACCATCTACATCTTGCACTAGAAGGAGGGTACATGAGTCTGCATTTTTGTTTGTTTGTTTGCACAATCTCTTTTATGAGTTTGCATTCTTAAAGTTGTTTTCTCCACTCGATGTATATGTGTTGCATTTTTTCTATACTTTGTGGAGAAGCATTTGGATATTATGTCCTCTATAGTTGACTTCCAAATACAGTTGTGCATATTCTTCTATTTATACAGAATCCAAATATAGTTGTGCTTTATGAAAAATCATGTTATTTGCAAGTAATGACTAAAGCTTTTGTGCTAAAATGGGGATGGAATAATTTAAATTTCTCTTTTGTTGAATAATTAGGCTCCAATCGATTTAAAACTTCTTGCGAATTCAATGGCTTTGGCTACACCTCCTAGTAGGAAATTATCTAAAATTTTCTTTTTGTTTTGAGTTAGCTTTCTCAAAATTGTATTTTGTGTCCTATATTTCTTTCTAATTTTGGTGGTTGTTCATGTTTCTTAAAATATCTTCAACTGGTAAAATGTATGGCATAATTCTAACAACAATACAATGATGTGATGAGCCAACACTGAAATATTTTAGCATTGGTGAAAGGAAGGAAAATGGGCCCTTCGTCAAGATAGGAATAACAATGTTATTTATGCATCGATTTTGATGTTTGACATTGCTCATGATTTCCTCATTATCCATTTAGTTGCATGTCTATGGCAATGTCATTCATCCCACCTACTTACAAAATTCACTTTTGTACTCCTTCAATACACACTTTGGATGTCTTTCATATTCTATCTTTTTATCACTCAAACATTCATGGGTAATCATTTGTAATGTTGCTTCTGTTGAATACTGGTCATAATAGACGCCTACCTAGAGAAGGCTTGAATTATTGGCTCAAAAAGGTTTTTATTCTGTATATGGCGATGAAAAAATCATCATTATGTGATATTATTGTTTGTTTCCATTTAATGCACTGGCTCTTGCGAGTTTCTTATGCCTTTTTAACAAATTCATTTTGCACATATCCTACAAATCCCATAAGATGTCTCTTTTAAGAATTTTGTTAAACAATTCGCAGGCCCTCTCTATGCTTCCATTTTGGCGCAGGCTGGGAGGATGTTGGTCAAAGGTTGTTGAATGCAGCTTTACACTTGCCAACTGCATCAGTTTGAATTTTTTTTAAAAAAATGGTTGTTCGGCACGGCTTCATACCTGGCAAATACATTTACTCGAAAGTTTATTCCTTTTCAATAGATCCTTTTTTTTTTGTTATTGTGCAAGTCCTGAAATCATTTCATGTTGGCAAAGGTTTGAGAATTCGGCTTTGTACCTGCCAAACGCATTTGCTTGAAAATATTTAAAGTTTGATCTTTATTTGTTGTCATTTAATATGCCTACTAACAACATTTGCTTGAAATTTTATGCCTGTCGATTTGCATTCTTCTTGAAAGTTTCTTTAAGCCTTTGAAATCAAAAAAATTTGTGCATGTTCACAATCATGTGGGACATGAGAAATCGATTCTATCAACAATTCATTTTCTTGACTATGCTTCCAAGTTTGTCATATGTACTTTTCCTGCTATAACTTCAATATTTATTCCTCAAATAGTGGATCGATGCAATATCAATTTGAATGTTAGATTAAAATTCTCTTTGTTGTTTTTAAAATATATATGTCTATCTAAGAATATTTTTTATCTGACAAGCAGGTGGAAGGATTAAAAATGTTGGTACTATAATATCTCGGTATTGTACATGATTTTGGCTAACTACTTCCTTCAATTCCCTCCCATTTGTATTTAGTTTGAAAAGCTTTTCAACTAACTTTCAGGCGTGATTTTTTTTCACCTGCCAAACAGTGTTTTCTCGGAAGTCTTATTTCCATTGCTTATTTTATTTTATTTCAAGTGGCCTTCTTTTGACTAAAATGGAAATGGTAGTTATGAAGGGGCAAACCTTCAAAAGTAATTAGTTCTACCAATTTGAAGTTGCTTCACTGCGTGGTATTTATTGTAATGCAAACCTTTTTATTTTAAGGAAATGGTTGTTAATCCTACATTCCTTTTTACCTCTGATGTTGAAGAAATTTTATAGTTGAATTGAATGTCGCTTTCCAAGAGCTCATTTGACTTTTTTATTGGATTGAATGTCACTGAAA
Source organism: Sequoia sempervirens (assembly GCA_007258455.2). Classification (NCBI taxonomy): domain Eukaryota; kingdom Viridiplantae; phylum Streptophyta; class Pinopsida; order Cupressales; family Cupressaceae; genus Sequoia; species Sequoia sempervirens. The sequence continues at coordinate 359,445,922 of VDFB02086081.1, forward strand.
GTAAAATCTTTTTTGACTCTTTTATAGGATAAGAATCGAAATGGTATCATTTATCTAGATATGTTGGGCTAAAAATTTGGATATTTTTGCTTACAAGTGCTTTTGAATGATACAATTTGGCCACCATCCTTTACATTTAAAAAAATATATATAGTTTTTCAATTTAAATTTAAATAAAGTTGTTGATCTGTGATTAATTTTGTTGCTAACTTAAAGATGTTGGGTGTATGAGGTTTTGAAATCAATTATCCTTTTATGAAAGCAGGTGTAGATTGAAAATATATTGACATTTATTATTGAGTTAGTTTCATCATAAAGAACTCATATGCCTTGTCAATTTTGTTTTATTTAAAAGGTTTCCTCAAATAGTTGACATGTCTTGTGTAATTTTTTATCGTTTTGCAATACATGCATAATTCTTATTTGTGATGTTTTTAAGAAAAAGGGTAAGGTTGACATTAGAATTGAGCATTAGACTTAAGTGAAAGCAAGGAAATTGGAGCTAGAAAATTGATTGTTGAAATTGAAATTCACAAAGCATTTTTAAATGCTTAGAGCTTCCATTTTCTGCTATCATTTTCTATTTTACACCAACTCACTTCTTTTTGGGCTCTAAAAAGAACACTACAAAAGCTTTCATTTTTGCTACAAAGGGTTAAAAAGAACATTAAACACTTACTAAATTTTAATTTGGGTTCTAAAAATTTGAAAAACAACTCTCACACTTCGATTTTGGTGCTTAAAAAGAATTCATTCTTGCTTTGAAGGTTAAAATGTGCATGATTCTTTTATGTTTTGTAATCTCTTATCCAAAGTAATATCATTTAAAAGACGTATGCACTTCTCTTGCGCCTCACGGAGATCTTGAGAATCAAAAGGATTTTTGTGATATTAAGTTGCATAAGTGATTACCTCCACACTTCAATTTGGATTCTTAAAATTGAACAAATATTGCGAGTGTGAGTTAGGTATATTGCATGTGTTCTCTCTTTGTTTCTAAATGAAGATTGATCAAACTACATATGTGCTTGCTCACTTTTGTTTATCTCTACAGGGCCTGCCTTGTGGGAAAAAGTAATCACCCAAGGGAATGACCCAACCAGGAACACGTTAAATCCAAGCGACTTCCAACCAGTATATAAGTGTGGGTACTTGAGGAAAGGCAAGTCTCACCAGGATTGTTTCAACAAGAAGGGAAGCAATGGTATCTTGACGTATGGATGATCCCCTAGAAATGGAATGCCTATATTAAAACCCTTTGTTTAAAATACCAAAATCCCTAATCTACTTATTGGTGCAAGAACGGTCGTTCTGAAGCTACCCTACATTTTTATAGCTTTTATTAGAGATGAGAAGTATGCCATGGGAGATTCATGGGTATTGATTATTGGCTAACCCGTAGAAGTGAGTGTCATGGAGGGGAGCTAGTGTGGTCAAGAATTTAATCATCCGCTATAAGTAGGCGTAGCTGGATTTATCCAAGTGGGGATCCAACAAATATTGTCTCGATATCCATAGGGTTGTGCATGTTCTTGAAATCAAAACACTTTGCTTGATCTTAAACATTAGAAATCAAACATTCAACATCATCATCAAATTTCAAACCCTTTAGGAAGCAAATACCATTGAAAAAATTCAAGTTTTATTGCTTGTCCTAGGGATTCCATCCTTAGAGACTTCTAAATATTTGGATTTATATCTCAATTTGCTCACTAAAGTCAACAATCAGGAACTTTTCCTTTGATTTCCTTGATTTCCACATAATGGACTTTATGGGATGAGAAGAAATTTAGACATTAGACATCTAGTTTGGAAACCTAATCAAGAATAGTTTACAGTGCTAAAAAGAAGTCACTAAGAAAAGCTAAGAAACAATTGAACCCCACACATGTGCTCTTCCAAATGATTTCCCGAAAGATCAAAATCTAGAAGCCAAAGAAAAAAGGTCTTAGTCAAAAGGTTTGCAAGAAAAGGTTGTCTTTGCTTTACAAATTCAAAGCAAGATTGACATTCAACTTTTACAAACGTGCATCAAGGAACAATCATTTGAAATTTGTACTCATTTTACTATTGTCAAAATCGAAGTCTCTTTCAAAGGTTTGAGTATCTTTGTACCATCAAAAAATGGACCCTTCCCATTTTCATGGCCATTTAGGTCTTGTTTCATAGTGTTGGAACTATGTTGTTTTAATTTTATGATGTATCTTGGCTTGAACATGCTTATTTTGGTGCTAAAATTCAAAGAACATCTTGTGGAGGCGTTGTGAAGTGTTGTAAGACATTTCTACATTCTTCTAGACTCTATTTAATGCAATTCACCTAAAAACCACCTTTTCACTCATCAACAAGTCCTATTTTGAATTGTTGTAAAGACTTGTAACAAGATTTCACGCTTTTCTAGGAATATTTTCCCTATTTACACCCTTCTCATGCTTTATTTTTTCTCTTTATGCTCTCATATGCTTAATATATTAAGTGTATTTTTGGTTCCTATATCGACAAACAACATTAAACATAACATTTTTCCCAACACTTGGTTTTGGGTCCTAGGTGGGACTCATTTTCCAAGGGTGGCAAATGAGTCCCCCTTGGCCCCAAATTCAAAATATTTCAAAATTTATTTTAGGATTTTACTCAAATTCACTTCATGTCAACCTGTGATGAGGTATGAATGAATACTAAGGTACAAGATTTGTATAAATAGGCATTTTTCACCTCATTTTACATCTCCTAACACATTCAAGTAATTTCCTCATTCAAGAATTCAATCTTCAAGCACTCAAGCATTTTTCATCATCAATTCAAGCACTTTGGAGCAGCCATTGACATCACTTCAGATTTGCATATTCAAGGATGTGGTAAGCTTTTAATACTTTCATGTTATTCATTTATCATTTCCTTTGCATGTCATTGATTTCTATTGGGTTTAATTACTAAAGTGGGGTTTGACCAAGGAAAACCCCTATTCACTAACCCCCCAACATTTTTCCCTTTGTGCATGTGTATTTGCAGCCTTGTTTTGCAAATTTAACAGGTTTAAAGGTATTAAAAATTGGAATTCAATTCAACTAGGCTCTTCAAGTCAACTTATCATCCTTTCAAGCATTTTGAGTGTTTTTAGCCCATTTTCTATAGAGTTGACCCCAACAATCTAATATTCAGACTTTGTAGGATCTGGAGTAGCAGTATTGTCTTCTGATTTTCCAGAAATCTTGGGGAGGACTAATTCACCAACCTTGGTGAATGAGTCCCACTTGAAATTTGAAAATCTACATTTTTTCAGAAATCAACTCTCATTTATCAGAAATCAATTCTCGACACTTTTTCAACAATAGGAGGATTGTTTCTCCACCCTTGGTGAATGAGTTCGTTCCACTTTGAAAAATCAAAAAAATTCATCAACATTCTAGACATTCCAGAAAGCTCACTCAATATCTAGGTGCACTCAGATTTGACCCTATACCTTATGTTTTGCATATTTCTTTCTATCTCTTCATCTTTCATAGTTGTTTGCATATCACAATATGTTTTCAAACATAGCTTAAATGACACTTTTGTATTCATTTTAGATCATTTTAATCAGTTGATTGCATTTATTTTAGTTCATTTACATCATAGCACATCACATATGTCCTAATTTGAATGTCACATAAGCATTTTAGGATCTAATAGATCTCTCTCCTTTTGGGTGAAAAACCCTATAAGAGTTAGAGAGTCCATTGGGTCCTAAAACCTATGTTTCATTTTGGTGAACCCGACTTTTGAACATTTTTAAACTTTTGATTAGATCCATATATTACATCCTAGTTTTCATTTGCATTACAATTCAATTAGGATATTTATTTGTTATCGCATTTTAGGATCTTTCATTTTGCATTAGTGAAAAACTCATTTAGTTTTCATTCTTGCATTCAATTTCATCAAAAAAATTGAAACTCTGCATTTTGTGCCTATTTTTTCATTATAGAAAGCATTTAAATCATTCTTAAAATTCTGAAAAATACAAAAAAATTGCATCCTTGGACTCATTCGCCACCCAGGGCGAATAAGTCCCTCTGCATATTTTAGACATTAATTTTGCACTGTTTTTGGTATTTTTTTGCATTTCTATCTTTTGTTTTGCATCTCTATTATAGTTAGCAGATCTTCTATTATTTGCATTTTACATTCTTAGATTATCTTGCATTTCCATCCACCCCTCCTTTGTGGTACTTGCATGAGTGTTTGGTGCCCTATTGATAATACTTTAGTGAGAAGAAGTTGTAGACTCGTAACATCCCATGATAGCACTTTCATTGTGGACCTTGGGATCTCACGAGCTCCTACTCCTAGTATGGACAATGGTACATTAGGCCTTGACAATACCATTTCCATATCTTCC
>VDFB02086081.1:359451045-359495142 GCA_007258455.2 Sequoia sempervirens
GATTTGAGAAATATGGAGGAAAAGGAGACCCTATCAACCATGTCAATGCTTTTACTGCCTTGTGTTATGATTTTGTCCTTGACGATAAAATTTTAGCAAAACTCTTTCCAAGGACCTTGAAAGATATTGCCTTAGAATGGTTTTCCAACTTGCCTAATCATTCCATCTGTTCATTTAATGAATTGGCTGAAGCTTTCATTAATCAATTTCAAGTGCACATGACACCTAAAAAGATAATGGCTAACCTTATTTGATGTAGAAAAAATAATGATGAAAAAGTAATAGATTTCATCTCTTGTTACCAATCCCTATATGCTCAAGTTGATGTCCAAATTCTAGATGCACATCTGTAGAAGATGTTTATTGAGAATTTGCACACCAACCTCCAAGATAAGCTTACGATGATGAAATTCCCTTCATTCATGCATTTGTGTACAACCTTATGTGAGTATCAAAATTCGGTTTCAAGTCAAGAGTCAAACTCCACTTTTAGCCAAATTGAAAAAACTAAAAACAACAATAAACACATAAAATTTCCGCAAACCTAATTGACATTTCTTACAATTTAGTTCATCTCCTTCATCCCAACCACAACCAACTAAGTCACAAGTTTATAATTCAATGTTCATTGTTAAAACAGTCGTGCCTTATCATTATGGTGATCCAAATAGACATTTCACTCCTTTACCTGACACCCTCCATCATACAATGAACCAACTCATACAAAAATGCATGCTTACCTTACCACTTGTTTGACCACTTGATCCTAGTCAACCCTTACCTCCTAGCTTCAAACCTAATGCTTATTTCCATTTTCACTGTCAAAATGACCATGACACCAAACATGTTGCAAGCATCTTAAACATCTAGTTCAAGACCTCATTGACTCGAGTGACTTGACCATTATGGGTGTTAATGATCGAGGAAATAAGTCTGTTGCACCCCCTAACCAAAATCTCCAAATCTTCACCAACCCTATGCCTAAACACACTACCTTGTTTGTCAAGGCTAGTAAACCGTCAAAGCCTGATGTAATGACTGTTGATACACACAATGAACAACCTGATATATCTCCTCTTGTTCCCCAAGCTAGTCCTATGGATACACTTGTCACCACAATATACGTTATCCCTCGCAAGGGCCAAACCACTTAATCTCTAGATATTACTTTTTCTCCTAAGGACATACTACACAAGCTTCCTGATGGTCCTCTCTACATAGTCAGTAGAATCTATGATAAACCTACTAATGGGATATTAATAGATCCCGCTTTTGGTGAGAATGTGATCATAGAGGAGTGTCTAGTATTACATGATCTATATCAAGATAACTATAATCCACCAATGGCATGGATTAAAACACATCATGGTTTTGCATGCCCTACGATTGGATCAATCGTGCTACCTTTACAAATAGGACCTAAGACTTTGGAGGTAACGTTTCTATCATTCCACAATCTGACCAATTTTGTTTGCGATTAGGCCTTCCTTGGCTTTGCTCAATGAAAGTGGTCCCATCAGTCATTCACAAGTTCTTGTAGTTTCCAAATGGTAATGAGGTATTCACTATACACCATAGTGGTTTTAGTCCTTTATCTTCCAAAGGTAATTTTTCAATAGAAGCCTTTTGGAATGAACCCATGGAACCTATCACTCCTCGTAAGGACTTCTTTTACATTGCTTATCAAAAGTTTAAATCCAAACATATTGTTGAATTATCTCTTCGTAGCACATCTCCATCCACCTCTACTCATCATATCCTTGGCGAAACCATGATTACACCTGAATTTGATATTGAACAAACCATCACACACTCTATGCAAACCCCTCCTGATAGTTCCCAGCCATCGTCTAAATGACCAAGAGACCAAGAAATAACTCTTGCTTCACTTCCTCATACCAAACAAGTATATAAAGCGAAAGAGAAAATGGTTGATCCTTCCTCTTCGATTTCTCCTGCTCTTCCTCTTTCGAAAGTAGAAGAACCTATGTCGAGTCAATCTACTCCTGCACCTCAACAAATCCAAAATAGAATTAAACAGAATCGTGTTGCTCAAGAATGTCAGTGTTGTCGTTGTCTCCTTGCTCATACAGAAACCAATCATGATAATCAATCTTTACACTTGATGGAAGTTATAGATGACCATGTTCCCTGTCCTAACCAATCACATGAAATTTCAACCCACCAATTCCAACAAAATGAACACATCCAACCCACACTCTTGATGCATCCATCCATAGAAATCACTCTTTGTCCTCTTGTCGTTATTAATCTTGATGATGGCGATGAAGATATGACAATTGCTAACATAGATGAAACAATAAACAATGATTTGAACTCTTTATTTTCATCTACAATGAGCTTAAATGATAAATCCTCTCTACAAAGTGAAGAACCTAGGACAACTCTTAGTTTGGCACTTGCGATTCCTCTTTTAAACAGTCAATCACCTTCGCATTCCATTGAACATGACTGGGAAGCGGATGACTTGATGGGTGACCTGCATTTTCCTACTTAGTCTTTTCTTCACATTCATTTTCCTTCTTCTTTTCATGTGTGTATCGTTTTCCCTCGTATCGTGTGTTTGATGTCTCCTCTTTGTACATTTCTTCTATGTGTATCTCTATTCTTTTTTTTTCTTTTGTTTTTTGTTTTCCTTTGGGGATAACGCAAAGCGTAGAGATGCCCTATGTCTCTTCCATGTTGACCCAAATGGTCCTTGTCTTTTTCATTTTTGTTTTGTGTTTTGTGTTTTCCTTTGGTGATGATGCAAAGTGTTGAGACACCTTATGTCTCTTCCATGTTGACCCAAAAACTCCCTTTTTCTTTTCCTTTTTTCCTTTTTTTTCTTGCACATTTTTCCTTTTGGGGATTACGCAAGGCATTGAGACCGAAATGTGTCCTTCATATTGACCCAAAATCTTTTGCATTTTTCACTTTTTTAATGTCCTTTTGCTTGTTTTTTCCTTTTTGGGACTATGTAAAGCATCGAGACCACAATGTCTCCTCCATGTTGACTCAAAACGGACTTTTTTTTTCTTTTTTTTTTCTCTCTTTGTGTCATTCTTCTAGTTCTATGTGTATTTGGGGAATGATGACAGTTATGAGCTCTTTCATACAAAACATTGTAGCAACGAACATACTAACCCCAAATCCATAGATCCCTTATGTGTTTGGTGTGCTTTCTTTTATGGGGGGAAACTCCCTTCTTTCCTTGATTTTCTCCTCCATCTTGACATGACATAGCTTTACTTTGAAACATTTGACTTGGCATGGAGCTTTCCAAGTTGGCTCTCATGTCTTGTTTTCTTTTTGCTTTTTCTTTTCTTCTCTACTTTCAAGTAATTGCTCATAGAACAATGTGTAGCAATTACTTTAAAGTGGGGGCATACATTACCATTATTTCATTTGCATTCTTAGCGAAGCCTTGTCATTTACGTGATGCATTTTTCACTTCGTGGATGACATTGGGTGTAATGTCCTTCATAAGTGTGATCTATCTCAACATATTGCATTCCTCTTTGTGGTTTGATGTGATGCACTGCATCCCTTAAGTTGTGAATATACTATTCTTGACTGGTCCTATTTTGGAGACATTAGACACAATGTTCCCTAAGTAACTGACCTTGCATAAACTGAACAAGACTCTTTTGAACACATTATACATAACATTTTTACATAAAGCATTCTCATTTAGCCACCTTGCATAATACAACTTGCATGCCTGTGGATTTATCTTACTTGTTTGGCCACCTTGCATAACAAAACTTGCATGCTTGTGGTGCCATCCTATTTTTCTTATTTTATGAAATGTAAACCAACATTTGTATTTTCTTTGGCTTTGTGGTGCCTTGTTAAATTTATCAAATGGGTATAGCTTTGGCATGGTTGAGCGGGAAGCCCAACTAGCAGAATGACTTTTCCCCATAGCCACTTTTGTGTTTGCTTGTGAGTGCATACCAACTAGCGTATGTATCTTACTTTTTGGGCTTTCTCACCCTACAAACAACTAGTTATGTGGCCCCAAAGTAAGTACACATTCTCTCTTATCAAACAATCAACCTAGATCTCTTTTCACAACTAGTTGGCTTGATGATCGAAGCTTCATTCAATTCCTCTCAACACTTGTGTGTTCCTTTGTCCTTATGTTCAGTTTGTCATGGGATCTTCATCCTCGGGGCTTGATCATCCTCCTTGTTTGATGTATTCCACCTTGCTAGCGTAAGTGCATTCGAACCCTTTTCTCGATGTTCATGGCTACTTTAGTGTGAGGAAGCAAGTTTCTCTCACTAAAGTGGGGGCTAAATCTATTGTCAAAAAATGGACCCTTCCCATTTTCATGGTTGTTTAGGTCTTTTTTCATAGTGTTGGAACTATGTTGCTTTAATTTTATGATGTATCTTGGCTTGAACATGCTTATTTTGGTGCTAAAATTCAAAGAATGACGTCTTGTGAAGGTGTTGTGAAGTGTTGTAAGACATTTCTACATTCTTCTAGACTCTATTTAATGCAATTCACCTAAAAACCACCTTTCACTCATCAAAAAGTCCTATTTTGAAGTGTTGTAAAGTCTTGTAACAAGATTTCACACTTTTCTAGGCATATTTTCCCTATTTACACCCTTCTCATGCTTTATTTTTTTATCTTTATGCCCTTATATGCTTATATGAAGTGTATTTTTGGGTCCTATCCCAACAAACAACATTAAACATAACATTTTTCCCGACACTTGGTTTTGGGTCCTAGGTGGGATTCATTCACCAAGGGTGGCGAATGAGTCCCCCTTGGCCTCAAATTCAAAATATTTCAAAATTTCTTTCAGAATTTTACTCATATTCACTTCATGTCGGCCCGTGATGAGGTATGAATGGATACTAAGGTACAATATTTTTATAAATAGGATTTCTTCACCTTATTTTATATCTCCTAACACATTCAAGCAATTTCCTCATTCAAGCATTCAATCTTCAAGCACTCAAGCATTTTGCATCATCAATTCAAACACTTTCAAGAACTTTGGAGCAGCAATTGACATTACTTTAGATTTGCATATTCAAGGATGTGGTAATTTTTTAATACTTTAATGTTATTCATTTATCATTTCCTTTGCATTTCATTCATTTCCATTGGGTTTAATTACTAAAGTGGGGTTTGACCAAGGCAAACCTCTATTCACTAAACCCCAAACATTTTTCCCTTTGTGCATGTGTATTTGTAGCCTTTTTTGTAGATTTAACAGGTTTAAAGGTGTTAAAAAAGTGGAATTCAATTCAACTAGGCTCTTCAAGTCAACTTATCATCCTTTCAAGCATTTTGAGTGTTTTCAGCGTGTTTTCTGCGGAGTTGACCTCGACAGTCTAATATTCAAACTCTATAGGATCTGGAGTAGCAGTATTGTCTTCTGATTTTCTAGAAATCTTGGGGAGGACTGATTCACCACCCTTGGCTAATGAGTCCCACTTGAAATCTAATTTTTTTCAAAAATCAACTCTCGGTTATCAGAAATCAGTTCCTGACACTTTTTCAACAGTAGGAGAACTAATTTGCCACCCTTGGCGAATGAGTCCCACTGCAAAAAATAAAAAAAAATTCATTAACATTCCAGACATTCCAAAAAGCTCACTCAATATCTAGGTGCACTCAGATTTGACCTTGTACCTTCTATTATGCATATTTCTTTCTATCTCTTCATCTTTCATAGTTGTTTGCATATCACAGTGTGTTTTCAAACATAGCTTAAATTACACTTTTGCATTCATTTTAGATCATTTTAATCAATCAATTACATTTATTTTAGTTCATTTACATCATATAACATCACATATGTCCTAATTTGAATGTCACATAAGCATTTTAGGATCTAATCTCTCTCCTTTTGGGTGAAAAACCCTATAAGAGTTAGAGAGTCCATTGGGTCCTAAAATCTATGTTTCAATCTCACATAGGAAGTATTGCATGTTCTTCAATAATGAGTTCTTGTAAACAAGAGTCTTTTTAGGTTCATCTTAGGATCAAAACCAATCACTTTCATCCATCTCTAAAAACATCAATCCAAAAATCATCCAATCAATAACTCTTAAGAATCTTGAAAAGAAATCATTCTTGTTAAACTTTGGGAAAATCATTTAAAACAAATCAAAATAATCTTGTTTGATTAGATGTGTGTAGATGAATCATTCTCAACATATTCAGTCAAATTATCAATCTGTGTGAACAAGTCTATCCCTTGATAAAATCCAACATCTTGGGATTTTATGAGTTCATTATCCAAAATCTGAAATCAAATCAAACCAAAATCATCTTGTTTGGATAGGTGTGTGTAGATGAATCCTTCTTTGCAAGCTTAGTCAAATTAGCATCTGGTGTACAAGTTTACTCTAGGACAACATCCAACCTCTTAGATTTTATGAGTTCACTATCCAAATCCAAATCAAATCAAACCAATCCCAAATCAAATCAAACATCAATCCAAGTCCTAAATTTTAACATCTGCTTCAAGATTTCTCAAAGAGTTCCAATCATTCACTAATCATCCATCTTTCACATATTTCACTATCACCCTTTTATCTTTAATCATCCTAGGGATTCTCTTTTTGTTCCTAAAGTTAGATCAATCTAAAGAATTAGAGATTCATCTCCCACATTCTTGAAAATTGATCCCTATTTTATGGTTCAAACGAGATCACAACACAATAAGGACATGGAGAACAACAAAGAAACATCAACTTCAAGCGACCCAAGTCAAACCACACCTGAGATCAATCATGTTGGACCTAGCAACCCACTACCTAATCTTTCTCTTATAACACACAATCCTCAAGAGGAAGGGCAAGTGGAAGATATCACCAACTTGGGGATGACCCAAGATGAGATCACAGAAATGCTTCAAAACCCCGACAACCACAGACTTATCAAGACCATGATAAAATTGAACCCTTCCCAATACATGCTTGAATTGATAAAAGAATGAGCTAAACTTCCTTCTGATTTCGATGTGAGCACTATCGTGGAGAAGCCTTTCATGTCACTTGTACCATTCAACTCACCCACTCAAAGCATCATTCAACCCATTCTATAATCCATATCATCCATTACCACCACACAACCCATTGTTAACAAGGGGAGTTCATTACTCCATTCCCTTCAAAAAAACCCCCTTGTCAATAATCAAAATTTGGATGCTAATACCATCATAGGTACATCAAGCACCAGTCCCCAAAATCCCCTCCACCAATATTTCCCACTCACATTCCATGACTGCAACAACACATCTTTCCACGCAACACTGACATGTGCCCTTGACACCCAAGTTTCCCTCACATTGGTACAACTAGGCCTATTTGAACCGGGTGGAATTTTTGGGGCCTCATCTTCATGTACTCCAAAGAACCTTCCACCAATTCCATCACTTCCACCACCACCTCCACCACTGTTGCCTCCACTACCAACATCAACATCATTTCTTGGTTTAGGGCTCCTCACTTTACCTAAGACAAATCAATCAATCCAAGGCATTCTATCAAACACCAATCAAATCATTGCATGCAATCTTTTGAATATACAACCAATTCACAACAATAGGTGGTATCCATCTAGGCAACGACATCAATCCTAACACCTCAAAACATGGTCCCTCAAGGACCCAACACCTCTATCACACCAACCACTGCAATCACTCAAAACACATCTCAAGCACTCACCACCACATCTAACATCCCAAATCAACCACCACCACTGCCAAATCCAAATGCGGCAAGCCAATACAACATAGCTCACTACAAGCTCACCAAGCCTACCAAAAGGCACTCCAGCAATACCAAGTTGCACAACAAACACAAACCACTCAACAAGCAACGCAAACCACTCAATAAGTAGCACGAACTACTCAGGTTGCTCAAGCCACTCAGGCTACTCAAGCCATGCAAGCCACTCGGGCTGCTCAAGCAGTGCAAGCCACACAACAAGTAGCACAAGATCGACAAGCACAACAAGCTGCCCAAGCACAAGCCCAAGCATTGTTGCAACAACAAAAATCCCAACAAGCCACCCAGGTGCAAGACCAAGCATTGTTGCAGCAACAACAAGCCCAACAAGCCACTCAAGCCGCTCAAGTTGCTCAAGCCGCCTAAGCCATTCAGGCCGCCCAAGTTGCCCAACAAGAACAAGCATAAGCGCAAGCGCAAGCATACCAACAGGCCTTGCAACAATATCAAGAGTAGTAAGAAACAACCCAACTAATAGCCCAACAACAAGCATTGTTGGCACAACAATAGTAGCAAGCTCAACAATAGGCATTATTAGCACAACAACAACAAGACCAACAACAAGCATTGTTGGTATAGCAACAATTACAGGCGTACTTAGCGAGAGCAAAATGTGCAAACACCATCCACCAACATGCCAACCAATCCACCCATCCCTCCAATGATTGAACCACCACATAACACCTCCATCCCACCCCCTGATCCTCAAGATGATGTATCAACAAAAATCAAATTTCTTTCACAACAAGTGCTCAATCTTCAATAAGGGAAAACCACAAAGCCACCAAAGAACTCATGCCCCTATCTGTTCGACAGGAGCATTGTCATGAAATTGTTCCTAAAAGGATTTGAGATCCCAAAATTCAACAAATATTCTGGGACTGGAAACCCTGAAGATCACATTAGGGAATTCCAATTACACTACATGGAGGTTGCATACGATGAAACTTACCTAATGCGATTGTACCCTCAAAGTTTGGTAGGTCTAACCATTGACTAGTACTCTTGTCTCTTAGGAATCAACAAATTCCAAGAAATCATGGACGCATTCATACAAAACTGTGCCTTCAACATATCTATGGATGTGAGCCTAGAAGAACTATCAGCTATGAAACAATCGAAGGGAGAGACATTTGCTTCATTCTTGCAACGATGGTGATCCAAAGCCAACAGAAGCAAATGGGCCATGCCGAAGGAACAACAAGTGAGCACCATTAAATTGCAAATCGCGAAGGACTCTTGTCCTTCCATCTACATATGCAATGCATGTCACAACCTATGACCAGTTAATTCCTAAGGCCCTCAATATTGAACGAGCCCTTATCTCACAAGGGGGAACACCTTCTTATCAAGAAAGTCGCCCATCCACCAACTATAATGACAAACCTCACACATGGATGAAAAATAGGAATGTTACAAACGATGGTGTTGTCGACGCCAAAGTTGTCATAAGTGCTCCTCGACAAAACACACAAGCATCTCAACAACCACAAGCCAACAATCAGAAGAGTTGACAAGCCAACACTATCACACAACAGCCGAACAACCAAACAATCAACAATGTGGACAATCAAGGCATATCGCCTTGAGAGCAAAACAAAAATTCTCCCTAGTAGAAGTACACACCCCTTGGGGAATTGACTGAATCTATCATGAAAAGATTGGTGTAGGAGAAACTCATCACAGTTCCCACCTATGACAACTATCAAGAGCCCTTGGTAAAACCACCATGGTACAATGAAAATCACCTTTGAGACTTCCACAAAATCAAGGGTCATACAACTGCTAACTGCATGAGGCTGAAAAACTTGATCCAAGACCTCATAGATGACAAAATCATAAATGTGGAACAACCGACAGGAAACCAAGACTTAAAGATCTACACGAATCTGATGCCCAATCATAACAAGGTAAATAATAACAATGATAAAGGAAAGAAAAAGTATGCCAATGTGAACCATGTGTACGACCATGTCATTACATCTCTAGATGAATGGGTCACTATCATTAATGTCAAGGGAGTTCAAGCTGATTATGAAGTCACCACATGCAGTAGAAAAATGACCATTGCTAGGTCATCATAGCCACCTAGGGCATCCACCTCAAATCCAAAATTTGTTCCCAATGGATACAACATCTTAGATCAATTGAAGAGAACCCCTGCTCAGGTCTCCATCATGGAGTTATTGAAGATATCATCTGCACATAGAAAGATCCTCAAGGAAGCATTGGCTTCATCCACCATCTCCACAGATCTTGATGCTGAACAATTCCAAGCTATGGTCAAAAAAATAATTACCCCAAATCTCTTCACATTCTCTGATTAGGAGTTTCCCACCCAACCATCTCACAATCACGTACTCCACCTTGAGGTCCTAGTTCATAAGAACAAAGTCAAGAGAGTCTTGGTGGATGGGGGTGCAAGTCTAAACATTTGCTCCCTCAAACTTATAAAGAATCTTGGAATCTCAGAGGACTCCATTGAAAAAGGCAAAGGCATCACAATTAGGGCTTATGATGATCAAGAAAGAGTGTCCTAGAGCACTATCCAACTCCCTATTCAAGTAGGGCTAGCCATCATGTAAACCACCTATCAGGTCCTTGACCTTGATTTTCCTTAAAACATTCTCCTGGGAAATTTGTGGATCCATGGGATGCAAGCTATTGCATCAACCTTCCACCAGTGTGTCAAGTTCACATACCAAAACTAAGAGGTCATGATTCATGGGGATCCCAGACCCTTTTCTTACTGCAAGAGTCTAGAAGCAAAATATTATAAAATCCCCCAAATCCTAAAGAACAATGAAGGCCCTTCAACCCCATATATAGACCCAACTACTTTGGCCTCCACTTCTAAGACAAAGACACCTGCCATCCTTGATATTTCCAAAATCAAATTCATTGTTGAAGACAATGGGTGTGGGGGTTATAAAATGAAGAAAGGTGCTTTCATGGTAGGGGAGTTACTTCAATCCCCTAGGTCTCATGGAAAACCCCAACCAGTTGAAACATCATCCCAAACTTTAAAAGTTGGCCCTTCTAGATTCAAAATTTTTGAAGATCTAAGTCAAGAGGTGGTGGATGAAAGAGACATATCAAGCATACTATACCAAGATGAAAGGCCCATGTTTGATCTTCCTATGGATGAAAGCAGTAAGGGATTACAAATGATGCTTCATATGGGTTATGATAGAAACAAGAGACTTGGATAGAATGACAATGGTCTCTTAATACCCCTCATTCCTGAGATGCACATGAGAAATCTTGGCCTTGGATGTACCCCTCCAAGTGTAACCATGCACATGGAAGAGGTCCCCCAGTTAAATCAGTCAAGACTCCCCCTTAGCTATTAGCGGCTGAACTTCACTTGCCCATATCCACAGGACGAGTCATAGACAACTTCACATTTAACATAACCGATGTCTGTAGTAGTAGTGATGAGGAAGATGCCATAACTAATTTACCTATGCTTTTCAAAGATACCTCTCTCCTCATAATTAGTACCTTTCCATTTGAGTCAACCGGTCAAACCCATGAAATAAACCTAGTCTACCCCTAGCTCATCCATTATGACCAACAAGGACCATCAATTTTTAGCTCATCAATTATGACCAATGAGGACCACCAGTTCTAGACACATTTGAAAATGATGAGGTGCTTTTGGAATTCATGGGACTATGGGATATGGTACCCTATGGAGATCATAAGGTTGGATTTGACATCATACTGGATGCACATGCCTATTATGGGGAAACAATTGAATCCTTCAGTCCCAAAAGCAAAAACTTGAGAATAATCTCTAGGTTTTTGAGTGAAAACCACACTGTAGCACTCTTTGACTCAAAAATAGTAAAAATAAAGGATGTATCCAATGATGAAAACCTCTCTAAGGAACCAGAGGATGAAGGATTTAATCTTCCTCTTAGTGCCATCCATCAGAAGAAGTCAATGGTTCTAGCAAAAACTTGCAATCCGATCAAATTGGGAATAGAGGGGCTCCTACACATAATATTCTATGCAAAGTCTCTCTTAATAGATGAACAAGAACTCCTAGCTGCATTCCTAAGAGAAAGAAATGTCAAATTTGCATGGACCTATGCTGACATGCCTGGACTTGATCCAGAGATTGTGGTTCATCACCTAGCAGTATATCCTACATCGAAGCCTATGAGACAAAAGCTAAGGAAAATGCATCCCGAGATAGCTTTGTTGGTCAAAATGGAATTGCAAAAGCTCCTAGATGCAAGATTCATACTGCTGATAGATTATCCAGAGTGGGTCTCCAATCTTGTACCTATCTCAAAGCCCACTGGGGGCATCTGTATTAATACATATTTTAGAGACTTAAACAAGGCATGTCCCAAGGATGACTTTCCACTTCCAAACATCGATATAATTATGGATATTATAGCAGGGCATGAGATGTTATCCTTGATGGATGGATTCTCAGGATATAACTAGATCATGATATAGAAAAAGAGGACCAACATAAAACAACCTTCAAATGTCCATGGGGGACATACTGCTAGAATATGATGTCGTTTGGGCTAAAGAATGTCAGAGCAACTTATCAGAGGGCCATGACACTAATCTTTCATGACATGTTCCATTAAAATATGGAGGATTATGTGGATGATATATTGGCCAAATCAAGGAAAAGAAGGGATCACATAGCGGCATTAAGCACCATCTTCGACAAACTTGAAAAGTATAAGGTTCACTTAAATCTAAAAAAGTGTGTCTTTGGGGTACAATCAAGCAAGCTCCTAGGCTACATTGTATCCATGAGAGGAATTGAGGTAGATCTAGCTAAGGTCAAGGAAATCCTTGAAATGGAGGCACCTAAAAGATTGCAACAATTCTAAGAGGCCTACAAGGAAGACTCCAGTCAATCCGTAGATTCATAGCACAAATGGTAGAAAAGAAAATCTTGTACTCTCATCTACTCCACAAGGGGGTAGCATATAGATGCGATAACAAATGTGATCAAGCATTCAATAAGATTAAGGTGTATTTACTCACATCGATAGTACTCATGCCACCCATCCCAGGCAAACCCTTGATCTTATACGTATCAACAATAGTAGGAGGTCTTAGCACTCTCCTAGCACAACACGATGAAACTAGGAATAGAAGAGCCGTCTATTATATCAATTGAACAATGGTGGGGCACGAGCTAAACTACACACCTATTGAGAAAGCTTGCCTAGTAGTCGTCTTTGTAGCTCAAAATTTTAGACATTACATGCTAGCCCACCAAATCAAACTCATTGCAAAGATAGACCCTCTTTAGTACCTATTATCCAAAGCAACTCTCATAGGACATACAACAAAATGGGTTATGATTCTCACAAAGAATGCTATTGAGTATGTGGAATGCAAAGTTATCAAAGGGAAAGCCATCACAAATCAACTAGTAGAAGCACCCATATATGCAAAAAATCCACTTGTATCATAATTCCCTAACGAATAAATCTTCAACTTGAGTGTGGTGGATCATTGGAAAATGATTTTGATGGGTCATACACATAGCATGGGTCAGGAGTAGGGATTTTCTTCATCACTCCATAGGGAGATTGTATACCTAAATCATTCAAACTATCATTCCCTTGCACAAATAACATTGTCGAATATGAAGCTCTTGTCGTAGGGCTAAGAATTGTAGTGCAGTGGAAAATAATGGCACTCAAGGTATACAGGGACTCACAGCTCATAATCAACCAGGTAAACAGTGAGTACCAAACAAAGGATGACAAACTATCTCCCTACAAGAAATTGGTGGAAAGTATTAAGGAGTCCTTCATTGATATCTCATTTGATCAACTACCAAGAGCAAATAATAGCTCGCAGCAAATGCCATGGCTACAATCAGATCACTCCTAGAAATCCCATGCAATGTCCCAACACAAGAATTCATCGTAGAGCAACTTCTCGTGCCCACATTCAAGGTACCAAAGTCAAAATTTGTGTGTGAAATCATTGGTCCTGGTGATCCCTAGTACCATAATATATACACTTATCTAAGAATAGGAGTCCTCCCAGCCAACATAACCCCAAACCTCAAGAGATCCTTTGTCAAAAAAGCATCTCATTTTGTCATCCTAGGAGATACTCTATACCGTAGAAGCATTTAAGGGACCCTGTTATGTTGCTTAAATGCTGAGGAGGCATTTACTACCTTAACCAAGGTACATAATGACATTTATGGTTCACACTCAAGTGGTATGACCTTGGCCAAGAAATTGTTGAGGATAGGGTATTATTGACCTACCATGGAAAGAGGAGCACATGATTATGTCAAAAGGTGTCTACAATGTTAGCAACATGGGGACCTCATCCATGCACCAACTCAATAGCTCCATCTGATTGTCACACCATGGCCCTTTTTGTAGTAGGGGCTTGATCTCATTGGAAAAATCACCCCCACCTCATCCTGTGGACCTAAATTTATCATTATTGCCACAAAGTACTTCACCAAGTGGGTGGAAGCCATCCCCATGACATATATCACTGGAAAGTAGATATCAAAGTTCATCTTGAACTACTTAATTTTCCATTATGGTGTCCCTCAAGCCATTAGCTCAGATAATGGGACACCTTTCAAGAATTGGGATGTTAGTGACCTATGCCACAAGTTCAAAATCTAACATCATTTTTCAATGCCGTACTACCCCCAAGGCAATGAACAAGCTGAGGCTACAAATAAAACCATCCTAAAAATCCTCAAAAAGATGGTTAATGAAGTTGGTCGTGATTGGCATCTCCAGCTAAATCATGTCCTATGGGCCTATCGAACTAGCATCCGCACACCAACAAGTGCCACCCCCTTCTCCCTAGTCTATGAATTAGAAGCCATATTACCAATTGAGATCGAGCTCCTGTCACTAATGAGGAATATCAGGTATCAAGACTGAATGAGTTGGAACTGTTGGATGAGCAACGCATAGATGCCTTAGACCATTTGCAAGTATACCAGAACTGTCTCAATCAGAGTTATAACAAGAAGATCAGAGGTCGAACCTTCCAAGTAGGAGAGCTAGTGCTGAAGGAGAATCAAAAGAACGTTCCAAATCCAAATGGCAAGGGAAATTTTGAACCCATTTGGTTGGGATCATTCGTCATCACAACAAGCTACAAGCTAGGGGCATATTAGTTGTCAACACCTGAAGGGGAACCTTTGCAAGAGCCCATGAACAAATCTCATCTCAAGAATTTTTATGCTTAATCTTGCAAGGTATAAAACCAAAATTACAAAAAAAAATCAGAAGATGTCCTGAAAAAATGGTCACCTTGATGAAAACTTGGCAAACAAGCATCTTGGTGACAACAAAAAAATGAAAAAAGAAAAAAATCCAAAAAACTAGAAAAAGGATCAAAAATAGTAAAGAGAAAAATTGTCTAGTGAAAACCACTTTGATGGCACTTTGGGCAAGTGCCTTGGTGAAAACTTGGCAAACAAGCACCTTGTGTAAATAAGCACTTTCCATCTACCAGGATCTCCACAACTTGTTCTGCATCTTCCATCCATTATGCTTTCGTCATCCATCACACTCTGTCTCTCCATCCATCACCCATCTGCGTCTGCACCATAGCTTGGTCATGCATTCATGTCATGATCCCTCCTAGTACTACTTAGCCCATCCTCAAGGTTAGTTTTCCCTACCTTTATCAAAGTAGTCTATTGCATCATCTTGGGGGCATGTTCTCAGCGAATCGGATTTGTGTATATTCTTGAAGTCTTCCTAAAATAAAAAAAATCCAAAAATCTAAAAACATCAAAAAATCAGAAAATCCAAAAACACCATAAAAATAGAAAATCCAAAAAAATCAGAATATCAGAAAATCCATAAACATTCATAAAATCAAAAAACCCAAAAACATTCAAAACACATCAAAATCCAAAAATAGGTCAAAATGTCAGTCAAAAAGTAAAAAATAGAATCATCTTGTTGAACTACGGGTCTTTGAGCTTTGAACATAGGTAAGGTTGATCTTTGATCTTCCCCTAAGACACTTAGGTCAGTCCTTTAAGGTTTCATCATGATAAAATGGCAATTCATTCATTCATATCTCATCAATAATCAAGTTTGTGTCATTCAAACTACGTGGTCTCTGTGTGTATAACATAGGCACAACTAATCTATTGATTAGCCCCTGAGGATAGGTCTTTAGGTTATTCTCTTGGTCAAAATCTCATAAAACCCCAAAACATTTGAAATTTTGAAAATCAAAACATTTAAAAAATCTCAAAAATACCAAAAATAGCCTCATAACATCTCAAAAAATCCCAAAAAAATCCAAATATTGAAAAAATCCATCCATCCCCATCTCACTCTTGCCTGCAATAAACATCACTCATAATAAATCAATCATCATCCTCAACCTTTGGTGAAATAGTTGGAAACAAGTCTAGCAAATTCAAAAGTGAAAACTCAAATGTCAAGTCAAATGCCAAAGTCTCAAGTCTAGGTCAGTAAGTAAACAAGTTGGTCAACTCTTTGTATCAATAGCTTATCATCTAGTCAATATCATCATCATCTGATAACATCATGTCCTAGGATGCATCCTTCCTACAATGGACAACAACATCAGGCATCATCGTAGTTTGGTCTTGGCTAGTGGTATGAAGAACATTAGCTTGTTTGTTTACTTTATCTTTGGCTTTTGAATTATCTTAAATTGCACTCATGTTGATTACCTCTCGATGATGTTCCAAATGAAGGGGTTTAAAGAGAAAGGAATGGGGAAACTATCATTATCTTTTTATCTGTTGTGCTTATTGGATATTCTTGTAATATAACTTGGTCATGTGTGCTTTGCTTGGTTTGTAGGGAGGGTGTTTTAGGTGTCTTGTTGACCACATAGGAAGGTTTTCTTTTCTATGTTTTGGTCTAAGATATTTGAAATATCTGAACTACATTCTGAATAAGGTCCCATATGCTAGGTGTGAATAGGAATACTCCTATATGATTGTCGAGTCAAAATCCATCACACTAGGTGCAACACCATCCTAGTTCTTTATACCTTGATGCATCATGCCTATGTGTGTTATCAAACATAAGGAAAGTAGCCCTTTAAAGGACCCCAATTCCTAATAAGAAAATCATTGATCTCTCATCATCATCTCTAATAAAGTTGGCTTGTTGAATCCTCTTGTCATCATCTCATTTCTTCTTTCTTCCTTTGTGCTAACAGTTAAAATCATCATTGCTAATGCATCCATCCTGATCCACAAACTAACAACATGCTGCATATCATTCACATGCATTGCATTTTCATCATCGCATAATATAGATCTATTAGTCTAAGCATCTCATAAACCATACATTTACATAAAACATCCATTGCATAATCATATAGGCATCATCACATCATCCATCTCAAATGTAGTGCATCATCATTTTAAGTTGTTTAGGATAATATAGATTGGTTATTCTAAGCATCTTAAAACCATCTCATTTGCATAATCATCATAACCATTCAAACGTCCATCTTGAACCTCTTTGTCATGAGATTGACCCTCAAATCGAACTTTTCGCTCGATCTCTTGAGGGGGTAGTGTACCAGTATACTTCTTTCTGTAGGGGCATCCAAAAAAATTAAAAAAAAATTGAATTTTGATCTCAACAAGTTTATTCTTTGAACCAATGTAGCAGGTGCATTACTTCAAAGAGGGGCAAAATGCAGACACATAAAATATACATGCATCTAATCTAAAACCATTTTAATCAAATAATCTTTATCTGATTAAAATTCATCATATTTCCTCTTTTAATCAATCTTTATTTAATTAGATAAATTAACTTTATCTAATTAAATATATCATTCTATTAGATTAAATCATATTCTTCTATGTAATTAAATAAATCAATTTTATTTAATTAGTCTCCTAAAGTCATCTTTTTAGTTAAATAAATCAATTTTATTTAATTAGTCTTCTAAAGTTCTCCATTTAATTTAAATAAATCCAAATATTTAATTAAATCTCTAATTTTCTTTATCTTCTCATTTAATTTAAATAAATCCAAATATTTAAGTTGAATGTCACAATCAACTAACCTCCATTAAAATTAATCAAATCATGATTAAATCTAATAAAAACCCATCATATCCTCTAGCTTTTGCAACTTGCACAAGAAAATCATTTAATTGATTTATTAAATCCTCTATTTTCCCTCAACATGGCATTAAAAGGGAATATTCCTCCAAATGGGATTTGTCCTTCCAACAAAGAATTTAACTCCTCTTACATGTCCTTGTGCATTGAGCCAAGTGGCATTTAATCCATTCATTTCTCCCTCCAACATGTCATTTCATGAATTTCAAATTCCACCTAATATCATTTATTGGCACATTCATCAAAATGTGCTCAATCTTCATCCTCTCACATCTTGACAAGTGGCATTTGGCCATTAGTTGAAGATTAGTCCCACTTTCATCTATTTTTCCTCTTCTTCTATCTATCTCATCTATAAATAAGAGGGTTTTCTTCTAATTTTGGATCCATAATCTTATGCACAAGTCCATTATTGTCATCTTGAATTCACAACATCTTCAAGGCATTCTCATCATTCAGCATATCAAGGGTTGGGAAAGGGCTACTTTTCATATCAAAGTAGCACCAATCCTCTATGGGATAGGTATACTTCATGTTCTCATATGCTTTTATTATTTTGTTGTTTGTATTTTGAAGCATGTTGAAATATCTCATAGGGATGATTGTTTTCTTGTTTGCTCAAATTTGATTGACCATACTAATGTTTTATTGTTGAAAAGTGAAGCAAAAGGAAACACCATCTACAATATTAAATTTCAAACTAGTAACTCCTTTTTCCTCCGGCCTTTAGGAGTTGATTTAATACATATTTGTGTGACTATTCATTATGTCTTTGTATTTTTAGATATTCATTTGTAGAATTAAACACATTGAGGAATATTAAGGAATATTTGTATTATAAGGAGCAATAACAACATGAAAATTTTAATTAGACCACCAAAAGGACCAAATTTATATTATAATTAACATATGTATGAATTGCATCCTCAAAGTTTTTTGCCTTCAATCATTGCCCAAGGCTATAAAGTTGGTTTATTTAGTGACTTGACTAAGGAGAACTTACACTCACAATACAACATCCTCTAAACTATTTTTAAATATCAATTAGGTTACACATCATTGGACAACAATTTAATCACAAAGGACCAATATATAGAAGCCTAAATTTAACTAGATTAGAATTTTGTTTCATAGTCTATTTCTACACTACTCAATATTGACATCAAGCAAAATTTATATTAAAAAAAATATATTCTAAATTTGTGTAGTAAGGTAGTGAGCACATTAAAGACGTAAATTTCTTCTAAATATTTAGAAATCAATTTTTTTTTGGTAAATTAGAGGCTTAAAGCCATTTATATTAATTTTCCAAAATTTACAACTGTGTATTCATGAGTCTTTCGACCCCCATAGACACACAGATAACATTCTAGTTGCAGAGAATATAGACTATATAGAGCCTTAATCTATGAAAAAGAAGGCCTGACTACTAGAGCAACTTCCTCCCTAACCTGTCCTTGTAGAAAATTTATAGAGATACATAATTCTGACCAAAATATGGCCATGACCATTAAAGGCTAGAATTATATTAGGAGTGAACAGACCACCCCCGAGATCACCAATATCACTGCCAAATTGTCATCCTTGTTGGGGCTTGTGAATTCCACCACATCCATGCCATGAACTTATAATCTGCCAACCATGGTGCCACCTTTGGCAAGTAGTCTCCCAAAACATCTAGCCATTAGCCCTCTATCGCGAATCCCATTAGAATCTTCAGAAGCTATAGGGCTCTTTCAAACAAAATTATCTTAAAACCCAACAGTCATGGCCCCACCTTCTCTAGATTCATCACCGCCTCATGTGTTCGCTGAGTCACTAGCTGAGTTGGCAAGATTATCCACTGATGTGTCAATACTTATGCCATCTACCACTGTGGCCAATATGTTCGCCTCCTTATTAATTTCCTTATACACATGGTTGATCGTTATATCATCAAAATACTTCAAGAATTCCATTGCTTTGCTCAACAAGACGTTCAATTTCTGGTTGGGTGTTGAACTAGTTGTCAATGCATTTACAATAATTATAGTCTCCCTTGATGGAAGCTTCCTGATCCCCAAGGCTCTACAGAGACCCAACCCTTCAACAAGTGCATTTAATTCTCCGCCATTATTAGAGATGATTCCAAGAGGAACCGCTTTCTTGCCAATAATAGTGTCATTCTAGTCTCTCACAATACATCCAACCCCACCCATTCCTGGGTTCCCCCGAGTAGCCCCATCAAAATTCAACTTAGCCCAACCAAAATCTGGAGGTAACCAAACACCTTCTACTCTCTATTTCTTAGAATCTTTTGAACCTGTCCCCAAAAAAGGTGGGATTCTGAGATTGGGCCAATTCTTCCTCATGCAATTATCCCACTCATTGAAGATGACCCCTACTTTAAAATGTTTCAAATTACTACTATTAACAACTTCAATAATCGCCCTCTCCACCTTGTTCAAAAAAGGGCTCCAATTCTATTTTCTTCCCCTAAAAGATTCTCTTGTGAACCTCTCTTTCCAAATTTCCTCGATTAGGAGAGAAGGACTAATCATCCATAAATTCCCAAATAGACTTGATTTGAAAATCCTTGACCACGATTTGAATAGATTAAGTATGTCATTGGGTAGGGCTGAGATCCACCCCAATCTGGTGTACAACCATTGTCAGCATTGTTGGGAGAATGGACAACTTAGCAGGATGTGATCTACAGTTTCTAAATCTCTTTTGCAAAGGGAACATCTGGATGGGCCATGATAGCCTAACTTTTTAAACCAATTAGCAGTAATAATCCTCCCCTATATGGAAGCCTAGGCAAACATGCCTACTTTGGGAAAGAATTGTTCCAACATAGGCCATTTGCTAGATCCTCCCTTCTAGAATTATCTTTATTAATCAATCCATACCCATCCCGTGAGTTGTACTGATCGGATTTAGAACCAGTCCAAACTATTTGATCCCATCCTATTCTAGGAGAGATCCACCTTGCCTTAACTAACTCTCTCAATTGAGCTGCTTGATTGTTGTCCTAGCAAACCTCCTCAAATTTTTTGCATCTCCAAATCATAGTTGGCTCTACTGACTCAATCACCATATAATCTCTACTTTGTCTCCCCAGGCCAACTTGAATTTCTCTTTGACTCCCTCTCATCCACATAAGATGGTCCAAGGTAGGGCAACCACCCCAGGAGTCTTCCCAAAATAAAGCACATTTTCCATTAGTTATATCCCAAGAGATGAAATCCATGATCAACTGCCTACACTCCAGCATGAAATTCCATATTCTAGAGCCTCTAGGAGGAGTAGGAGTTTTGAAAATACCTTCACAATTTGATGACTCTAAGTATTTTCTTTTCAGGATTCTTACCCACTTCAAATGTAGGCGAGAATACATTCTCCAGATGATTTTGTCCCCTAGTGCCTTGTTTTGCCACCTTTTGTTTCTCAAGCCTATTCCCCCCATATCTTTTGGCCTGCAAATCTTATCCCAAGCAATTCTGACCATCTTTTTCTGTTTAAATACTCCTTGCCAAAAGAATCTCCTCATAATCTGAACTAGTTGTTTGTTGACTCCGTTGGAAAGAGATAAGCATGATAGGGGATATATGGGAAAGGCTGTAATGACCAATTTCAAGAGCACCAATTGACCAACCCATGATAACAAATTCCCTTTCCATGAGGAAAGTTTTTGCTCAATCTTGTCCTTGAGAGGATCCCACAGTCTCGTTGTTAGAGTTCCAAAGTTCAAAGGTAATCCCAACTATTTACATGGAAGAGAGCCTAAGTTAAATCCAAGTATGCTCCTAATGCTTTCACTTAATGAATTGGGGGTGTTGAAGAAGAATACCTTTGACTTGTCTTTGCTAACCACTTGCCTTGAAGCTCTCTCATAGTCCACTAGTATCTTTTTGAATGCTCTCACTTCATTCCTTTTGTTGTGCCCCAAGAGTAGGGTGTCATCTACGAACTACTGATGAGTTACTTCAATGTTATTAGTGACCTTTATGCCCTAAATTATGCTATGATCTTGTGCATTCCTAATGGCTCTACCCAAAGCCTTAGCCATGATTGTGAAAAAAAAAGGAGAGAGGGGATCTCCTTGCCTGAGACCCCTGGAAGACTCAAAAAACCCTTCAAGGGAACTATTGACTAGTACTGAGAATTGAGGTATAGAGATGCATTAAAAAATCCAGTTGATCCATTGCTTGCTAAAACCAAATGCCTCCATGCATTTACGTAGAAACCTCCAATCTACCATATCATAAGCCTTCTTAATGTCCAACTTAATCAACATGCTTGGTTTCTTAATTGATTAAATTGAGTGGATAGTCTTTTAGGTAATAATTACTCCATCTAGTATGGATCTCCTCAACACAAAACCTAATTGCTCCTTAGATATAATTGTGGGGAGGATTGTTTTAAGTCTGATTTCCATCACTTTTGACATGATTTTGTATAATGTGTTACACAAAGAGATGGGGTGGAACTCATCCCATCCTGCTGCATTTTCTTTCTTTGGGATGAGTGCAATAAAGATGTTATTCGTGTCTCTAAGTAGTATCCTGAGTTTCTTGAGGCCTCCATAGCCTAAACCAAGTCATTTCCTAGAATATACCAACATTTTTGAAAAAAACTTGTCGGGAATCCATCCGAGCCTAAGGCCTTATCAGGATGAAACTAATTTACAACTCTTTCCACCTCATCTTTGGTGAATTTCTCATTTAGCATTTTGTTTTTCTCTGTTGTTATCAACTTTGGGATGTTCCTCAATAGCTAATTCTGACTTGTTAGGTATGAACCATCCGAGGTGTTCAAAATGTCCTTGAAGAAAGAAACCACACTCTCTGCAATTCTGACCAAATACTCTTCACTAGATCCATCAACTCTTTTGATGCTCCTTATCCTGCTGGCACTCCTCTTGTATTTAACTATGCTATCGAAGAATTTAGTGTTTTGTCACCATCCTCCATCCAATTTTTTCTTGATTTTTGTCTCCAAAAGATCTCTTCTTTTGCTAGGATGTCTTCATATCTTTCCATCATAATCTTCTCCTTGCAATACCTCTCCCGATCCATCCCAACACAAATGACTACCTCATTAAGAGACCACAAATTAGTTTCCAGATCAACTTTCTCAATAAAGATGTCCTTGAAGTGTTCCTTATTCCATATTAACAAGTGTTTTTTTAAAGCTTTCAACTTAGATACAAAGCAAAAGAGTTTGGAGTCCTCAAACTGATCAACTTTCCACCAGGATTCAACTAAATAAAAAAAGTTCTTGTCCTTCATCCACATATTTTTGAATTTAAAAGGGATCCTTACCGGTTTATCTTCCTTGCAACATTTGAGGAGGACAAGAAATCGTTTTGATCTAGAATAGAGGATCACAAAGGATTTGATGTCTACCTATATTGAGGAAAGATCCCCATGAAGAAAGAATCGGTCAAGCTTTTCTGCAATCTATGTGGGTCCCATACTCCTGTTGTTCTAGGTGAATACACCCTCCCCAGTTTCAAACTCTATCAAGTTGTTTCTATTGACCTAGCTCTTGAAATTGATCTAAGAAGGATGGGTTCTCTGAATGCCCCTCCTCTTGTCTATTGAGTGAAGGATGGCATTGAAGTCTCCCTCGATAATCGTGTGCTCCACATTCGATCCATTCAAAAGGGTTTCAATTTCAGCCCAAAGTTGCCTCTTCTTCTCTATCAAGGATGGACCATATACATTAATGAGTTGTATCCTCATGTGAGGATTGAAGAACTGGACCCTTCCTGCTATCCAATTGTAGTTTCCTATCATTGCCTCAAATTTCACCTTCCTGTTATCCCACATAATCACTAGCCCATCTGAGGCACCACTCGCCTGTATTCCAACCATGCTCCAACCACCTAGCTTCTTGTTAAATGAGTCAAGGCCCTCTATATTCAGTTTAGTTTCTTGTAATAAGACAATATTCACCTTTGTTTCCTTTATCCTGCACTTACCAAGCCCTGTTTGTTAGGGGTGTTGAGGCCTCTAACATTCCATGTTAGAATCATGGTGCCTGGGGAAGGGGGCCTCCCTTTATTCCATCAATGCTTTTTATCTTTTTTCCAAGAGCTAAGTGCCCTAATTCTCTTGCATTTAATTTCTAAAACTGGCATTTTGATTTATCATTCCATCTTAATTGATTATGTAAATATGAGTTAATTACTCTCTATTTATATGTAATTATTTAATTAATTAATTTATAATAATATTCTATAAATTTATTATGTAACTATTATGATATATAAAAACTAATTACATATATTAAAAGTTTCTATGTGCTTCTTTATAGAGTATTAAAGAATCTATAAATTATTTATTATTTTTTAAAAAAATTATTGAAGTTTATTGATTTATTATATCTATAAAAGTGTTATAATTTTGATAATTATGTAAAAATTACAATGGTGAAGAATGCATATCCTATACTCTTCCTCTACATAAATCTCCAAGGTTTGCTCTTCATTCTCATTTCATCTTCTTTTTTTTTCTTTTTCTTTTTTTATCTTAAATCAAATTTATTGGCACAAAACTATTAGGATTAAGGTGCTATTTACCTTGCATCTTATGTATTATTCATGTGTCTCCAACACTCTTGGAATGTGTCTTTGGATGAAAATGGATATTAATTTATATTTATATTCTCTCAAAATTTTGATATTAGTTGTCATATACATGAATGAAGAAGGTGGAGCAAAACAATGGTAGTTACAATTGATATTTTTTAATCACTAAATACATTTTCTCAAATTTAGACAGTAGAATTGAGGAGTTAGAATCTTGTATGACAAGATGAGACCTACATGAGTTGACTACTTTATTTTGGAGTGCTACACTTTGGGAATGGAGTGTCAAGGGTTATGACACCCAAGATGCTTTTTTGGCTATAATTTCTATTCAAGGACTAATTGATTATATTCATGCAATTGAATGTGAAGTCATTTATGTATTTACTATTTTTAGAAGATTCTCCCCAAGGTGGGTGTGGGGTTTTTGCAATATTCCATTGTTTTGAAAATCCATTTTTATAGTTTTTCCTCTCTCTAAGTCATGGTCAATTTAGCACCCAAAATATTAAAAACTCTATTAATTTTTTTGTTGAGTAACCATGTCCAATCTATGGACAAAAACTCAAGCCCATCATTGCTTCATCTAAAAACTCATTCAATCTTTGCCTCCACTATTGTCTAATTAAAGTGATTGCAACTACTTGAATCACTTCCTTTAGTTCTCTTGCTTCTAGAAATTTTTTCACAAGCATCAAATAGACATCAATTTTGACTCCACAATAATGAATAGTGGTCATAAATTGTTCTCCCACCATTAATCTTTAATTGCAAATTTGTGACCCCTCCTAAGGAGGTCATTTTCTTTTTCTCCCAACAGTCTCATATTTGTGTCCTTGTTTGTTAATTGCTTTTTGTGATAAAAAAAAACTTGTATAAATAAGTGGTTCATATATTACATGAGATACTCATATTGATCTCTCACATGCTTTAGCCTTTGTCACTTGAAATTACCATAAATTATAAATGCTTGATACCTTCAAATATTTCAAGTGAGATTTACCACATTAGATTATAAGAGATATATTTCTTCACATAGGAATTTATTTTGACTATACATACACATACACATACACATACACATACACACACACACATACACATATCAATTTTAAATATTGGGACAATCTTAACAAGTCTCATTGATCAAGTCACAACCAATCTCACCAACCGTATTCCCTTCTCACAATTGAGGGAGAAGTCTTGGAGCGGTTCTCCCCATTGCCTCTCTTCTCGAGGCTATGTCCATGATGATGCCCACAAGAAGGTGACTGCTAGAGGAATATAGAGATGAAGGAACTCTGACAATAACACAAGGGACATTACTCTAGTGGTCAAGAAACACTTATAAGTGGGCCACTTCAAGTGCAAATTTATTACTTGCTCCTGGATCTGCAATAGAATATTACAACAAATCATAGCTTTAGTTTAAAAGCAAAACATGTTGATCCATAGAACAATTGACAAAAATAGTCAAATTTCTATCTTTTCATATTTTAAACAAAATCTCCATATTGAAAGCATGCCAAATATGAGTGAATTTGTGAAGGATGCAAGACCAACCCCTAAAAGAACCATATGCTATAAAAAGATTTTGATATGAAAGACTTGAAAAAGTCATGAATCTAGATCCAAACATTTAGAACTCTAGAACAAAATTATAAAAGGTATTTAAGAGACTCTTGTTGTCACAAAAGAAACATCAAAAATCAAGGACTCTCAAATGGGATAACTTGGAGCCAATAAGGTCTTGGAAAATTATACACTAGACAAAATAACTATTGTCCCATATACACTAGAAATGTGACTATTTTTATTAATATATAACACTATTTAATAAATAAATGATAATATAAACATTATATGTTACGAGCAATTTAACCGGACCACTAATATTTTGGGCGTTTACCCCCGTCGGAAAAAAAACTTCTTGATATTAAACCAATATTTAGGGTTTTAGGTTTGAAGGTCATGTAGATTTGAAGGTTTAAGAGTCTGCAGGCACTCACATTTCTGTTGGCACTGATAAAATTATATTATCTCAATGATGAAGGAAACTGCAAATACTCAGCAAAGAGCAATGGAAGAGAAAGTGGAAGATGTTAAAGATCTAAAGCGTGCAGTTTGTGAGGAATGCAAAGAAAACCCTTTCAAATACAAATGCCCCGGCTGCGGATTGCGCTCGTGCAGCTTGCCCTGCGTCAAAGCTCACAAAATACGTACGCGTTGCACAGGCAAGCGAAACCGAGCGCAGTTTGTGCCTCTCTCACAATTCGATGAAAACTGGCTTATATCAGGTCTCCTCTCATTCCTTTTTTTGACAGCGTATATTACCTCCCCTCTTGCTATTTTCTTCAATCTGGGTGTCAAACTTATTCATTTTAAAAAATAAAATTATTGTGATAAATTCTCGAGTATTTGGGCTTGATGTGCCACGACTAAGTATAATAGCTTCTACTCTGTGCTTATTTGCCAAGTAAAGTGTATATTTTCTATCCCACTCCTTGTTTTTGTTCGGTGTCATCTATTGTTTTATATCACACCTGTAAGAGCCTCAGCTAAATGCACAAATAATAAATTCAGAAATAGTAGAGGTCATCAAACATTTTCCCATTTTCCTTCAATATAGGTAATCATCCTTCAATTTTCCAGCTGGCAATGTTATATACCCCATTAATAAATAGTGGGATTGAACTCAAATCCAGATACTCAAAATCAAAGTCGGCTTCTTCGTTATTGATGACCTATACTACCGTCTCCTCCAACAATAAGTTATACCTTCATCAGATATGAATAAAGTATCCATATTTCCTCTCTGGAGTCAAAAGCACTGCTGTTGAAAAATGAGTTGGTATTCATAGCATCTTCAATTGAGAGTATTTGCTTCATTACATCTGTATAAATAACATGCACAACCTTTGCAGCTGCGTCTGCAATGGACTTTGTCTTTGCTACAACTGGCCCCACAACTTGTCCGTAGTAATGAATGCATTTAGATGCAAAAACTAGCACACAATCGCTAACAAGATTACAATAATCATCTTCACCAATTTCCATCGGCAGAGAGAAAAGCAACTACCCTTTTCATGGAAAGAGCTTCCAAACGACCCTTTTCATGGAAAGGGCCTATCTCCTTGATAGTTCCATTTACTATTGTTGAAAGAACAGAAACTGCATGCAATCCATCTCCACGTTTTAAATCATCTAAGTACTCTACTTCCCCTGTGACCTGTGCTTGAGCTGATAATTTTGGGTGGGGCTGTGACGCTGCATGCTTTGTTGGGTACCCCTGATCAAAACTGACAGATCCTGATTAAATTGGTCAGATTTCTTGTTTAACTGCTAAACAAAGTTGGGCAGATAGGGAATTTATGGCCCATCAATAGAGAATAGCTTTGTAGCATTCACTAATAAGGACTTATAATTTGAATGACCAAAAGAAGGATCAGGTACTAGTTGTCTGCACAAGAATTAAACATTCATCCAAGACCTTAGGATCTTGATAGGATTTTTCTGTGAGTTTGTTATCTGTCTAGGGATCAAGTTCAAATTTAAATGCAGCATTCATAGTAGCATGAGCATTCGCTTTTCTCAGAGCAACCTTCTGCCTGCGTAAATGAGAACTAAAAGGTAATGCTGGAATATGTACCTCTGTTATCGCCTTCCCATTCATGTCCATGCCAAAAAATTGCTCAGGATTAACAAGTTTAGGCAATCCAATGCAGTAAGCAGAACATATTTTCAATTTTGTTTCAGCAGCCATTATAATGTTTGCAATTTCTGAAACAAAATCTGGATGTTCATGCACCATAATCAAGTTTCTTTCAACACTTCCAATATTGCATACTTGAGGAGAATCAACACATGCAAGGTGCTGCCACATGGGCCCATAGCTAGAGGTAAGGTCTCTAAGTGCCTTCAACAGTAGAATGAAGTCTGAAATTGGAACTCCAAGAGAGTCTTTCATCGCTAACATGGTCCTTAAGAGAGCTGGTGCTTGAGATATGTCAATAAGAATATCACAAAAGTATTCGGGATAAACCCCAGATGATATATTTCTTCTTACCATTCTTGGTCTTCCTTGATTTCTATAAGATGGTAGAACAGAATACAAATCTTGCAAAGGAGGCACCCTTATTGAGGCAGTCCCTCCTTTTGAGAGTAAAAAACCTTATTACTTAATTTCTGGGAATGCCCTTATTGCAAATATCCTCCTTGTCAAGCACTAACTGCAGACAGTTGCTTCTTTTATCTGCTTGGTTGGATTTTCTATCATTTTCACATGCAGATGTCTGAAAAACATCCCATAGGGGACAATATCCAGTACACCTGCACAGATTGCTATCAATTTGGTGTTCAACTTGACACAGGAGGTAGTGAAACCATTTGCAACTGTCACATTATACTCATAGATGTCCTCTACTTTCGATCTCTCTTAGCCACAAGGTCTTCATCAATAAAGTTGTGGGTGACCTCACTATGAATGAGCATAGTATTCCACCGCCACGATAACTCCGCGTGAAACCTGAATAGATGATATTGTGCTGCTTGTAAAAGAGCTGCAATCGTTCCCATGCTAGTCTTTGTATTATCTGTCAGTAACTGCTCAAGCTTATGCTTAATAATTTTCTCCAATGCTGCCTGCTTCTGTTCTAACTCATTAGTTTCATAACCAGTGTACTCCTCATCCT
The DNA here is from genome assembly GCA_007258455.2 of Sequoia sempervirens. Classification (NCBI taxonomy): domain Eukaryota; kingdom Viridiplantae; phylum Streptophyta; class Pinopsida; order Cupressales; family Cupressaceae; genus Sequoia; species Sequoia sempervirens. The sequence goes on from VDFB02086081.1 coordinate 359,480,194, forward strand.
TTTGCTTAAAGTGATCCAAAAATCTCCAACTAAAACAATCAAATGTATATACAAAGTTGTGCCCCTATGTAATCAAATTGTGGTACCACCACTCATGAGCAACAGCTTCCAAGTGAAGGATAGCAAATTTAATTTATTCATCCTTGTAGATAGTCTTAGTGAGAAATAGGTATTCACTTTTTGGATCCAAGCTTGGGTTGAAGCTTTGATGGATCCATCAAATGAGGGGGCAGCGAGCTTCTCCAATCAACTTTGTGAGGTTGGTTTAGGGTGGGTCTTCTTTCTTCCCCATTTTGGTTTTTGACTTCAATGTATATCACTTCATTAAGGAGATGTTTGATTGAAACTAAACATTCTTTGCCCGGTATTCAGCATGGAGAACATTCAACTTTCAAGTCATCCTCTTGTTGATCATCCATATCCTCTTCCTACGGAATGGCTTCTCTTTGCAAGAAAGTGGCTTGCAGTAGTTTAGTGCCTATGACTGATTGCAGTGGGGTATTTTGGTTCGCTGTGGAAGATGATAATTTTCCTTGTGCACTGTTACTTGAATGCATATTTGCATGGTTTGATCTGGGTATTTGCATACTTTGGGTGAAGAGATTGATGGCTTTTTCCATCCATCCTTCAATGATCTCATTGTGTTGAAAGATTCCAACTCTTTATCTTTGTGTGACACCTTCATTCCCTTATTTGACATTTGGTTTCTCTATCATTCACTGGCATGTAGTCACCTTTTTCTTGTACCTCGCTTAGGCTGGTTAGGTCTTAGCTTTGATGGTATTGTAAGAACCTCAACTAAATGAACAAATAATAAACTATATTGCCAGGTTCTTGCTTTTAGCCTAGTGTACCCTCTCCGGGAGCATTTTGGGGGCGGGAGGAGGCTGGGGAGCGGCCAGGAGTGGCCAGGGAGCACCTGGGCACCCCCAAGTTCCCTGTGGGTATGCTGGGAGTGTACCCACAGGGAACTCGGGGGTGCCCAGGCGCTCCCTGGCCCCGCTCCTGGCCACTCCTGGGCATTCCCGCAGAGCTGGGCCACTTAAAAAGCAAAACAAAAACATTTAAAATGCAATTTAAAGTGCAATAAAATTATAAAACCCTAAAATGCTTCTGTCCCTCATTCATCACTCCTTTTGACATTTAATTGCTCTAATCAAACACATTTCATTGCTCTAGTCAGATAAAAATGAAGTGATTCATAAGTATTTCAAAGTAGTCTATAATTTGATATATCACTAATTCTTTAAAAAGTCAAATAACATAAACATTGGCTTACTTTTGTAATCTTTGCTCAATAAAATAGAAACTTGATGAATCTTGATTAAATTTGTCGTTCTTCTCATTGTTATATAGCCATCAATTTCTTGATCTTCTGTAGTAATCCGTTTGAGTTGTAAGATTTCAATTAGAAAACTTTATAAAATAACATTGATATCTATTGATGACTTCTAGATAGATGTATTTAAGATATCTATACTAGCATACTGATCTTTGAAAAAATCTATGTAAAAGATGTCAGGAGACATCATTTTTGAGATGCCTATTTTTACTGGATTTGTGATTTAAGTGGAATAAGCACCTCGAGAATGATTTCTCTTAATATCTTTCACATAGATTTTTCAAAAGATAGGTATGTTAGTTAAGTTGGTTTCTACATATGTTTCTTTTAATTATTTGTTTGTTTTTATTTAGATTACAATATGTTAGAGGAGATTTTGAGAATGACAGAAGCTGCCAAGCGGACTCGAGCTGGTACAGATGACAGCAGGCCAGCTCGGTTTATGCGAGGAGGCAAGAGCAGACTTCACATTCAGGCCAAGAATCATAACATAAACCTCTTACTTCAACCAAAGGGCATGTCCAAGAATAAGATCAACAGGTCTTATTATGATAAATTGTAAGTGCAGAGTTTCTTTCATTTTTGATGATAGGTAATGTAGCATTTTTATTACTTTACAGCCTGAAATGTAACCCTGCCTTGCATTTCAGCATTGTGATTGTTTCCTCTCTTTCTGGTAAATTTGTTTAATGGTTAACATGTTTTACTCTTTAATTTATCATGTTTTTCTAAGTATTTGCTAGAATCTTCCATTGGCTTGCTGAGGTATTGCAAGTATGCCTGTTGTGACTTTTATGATGTTTGGATTATTACCAATTGTATAATTAAGCTTTTTTCCATTAAGTTATATTTGCTACAAAAAGAAGATGAGGTATATGGACTATCACCTCTGCTTGTATCATTTAAGGTTCATTCTTCTCACATCCATTCTTCTCAAAAGATGTACTATAGATTCTAATCATTCTAAAAAGGTCGGTAACATTGTTTGGTATCCAATCACACAATGTGTCCTTGTTGTGATTCCATGCGATTTCCATTCAAAGGAAAGAGTATAATAGGTGAAATTTGTGTCCAATTCATACAGTCACTTCCATTTAAGAAGAGAAAAGGATAAATTGAATGTGAAAGGATCATCAACAATTTGCTCACAGTCAATCTATTTGAAAAGGGTTTGTTTAGATTATATTGCATTTGAAAAGAGATAAAAAAGCCAATGGTTCTATGTTAGAAAAGAAGGATATTTGGACATCATTCCATTTTGACATCAGTCTGGGCATTCGACATTCTTGCCATTGTGAAAATGCACCATATAGCAAAGAAGGTATCCGCAGTTTAAGAAACTAAGGGTACAAATAGACTGAGAGACATAATAAGTTATCCAAACATGTGAGGCATTTTCTAAAGCCTGTTTGACAGAGCTAAATATTTTCTGTAAGTTGAGTAGTTGCCAATCGGCCACCTTAGCACTAATGTGTTCATCAAGGGTGATGAGATAGACTGCCAGTTCAAGCAGATTTTCTAAAAGGGAAAGAGACAACAAAACACTTCGTGTAAGTCTCCTGCTCTCATAGTGCTGAAGGAAAATAATTAGTGGTGACTAGTCACAATGATTTCAACAAAATCGCCATGAAGAATAAATATTCCCTTTTTTGTGATTAGTGATCTGGTAGACTAGTTGTAGGTTGCTAGGTGGTTTATTAAGCTTGACTTTACTTTTGGATATGACCAAGTCTGGATGTAGTATTCTATGAATGGTCAGTTCTGCATATTCCATCACCAATGCACCTAGTACACTCATGGGCATCATCAGTGATGTTTCCTAAACTCATTATGACAAATTGTTGTCTTCTATCTAGAGGATGTCTTGGTCTAAAATACAAGGATGACCACTTGTCAATGCACAAACAGTTCTGGGTATATGTTCTCAAAACCTAATGCTGGCCAAGACAAAGAAGTCTGTTTCTAGGGACACACTTGATTCCTTGATAATCTTCATTGAGAAGCATGAATTCTATTCCTCTGTCCATATGCTAGTTGTATTGCCATTATCTTAAGGAGGTCATTCTGAATTTTTTTTAAAAGAGGGTAAAAACTTTATTGAAACATAACAGCATTACAAAGTCCAAAGAAGGAAGCCACAAGGGGCCAAAACAACAAGAATTAATTCACACCCAAGAAGCACCTCATATCCTCAGCAACCCACTCCTCAAGAACAGGGGCCATATCAACAGGGAGATTGCTCCAATCATCCACAGACCAAGAATCAGTCTTTTCCGACGCCCATCTAGCCAGCCCATCAGCCACCCTATTCCACTCCCGTGGAATATGACGGAAAACAATGGACTCCAAGGTAGAGCACAGAGAAATAATCTGTTTGACAACCACAGCTAGCTGCCAATTCACATCCTCCAAATTTTGATTATTCAACATATCAATAACCACCTGAGAATCAGCTTCACAAACAATCCGCCGCCATCCAAGGGAGACCGCACGCTCAACCGCCAAGAGAATAGCGCTAGCCTCCATAAGATTATTAGTTTGCAAACCACGATACATAGAAAAGAAGAAAACCACCACTCCAAGGCTATCTCTACCAATACCACCAACCCCAGCATGCCCAGGGTTACCTCTAGAAGACCCATCAGTATTAATTTTCAACTCCCCTAGAGCAGGTGGGCACCAAAAGCCCTCACGAGAAACCCTCTCACGCCCACGCCTACGATGCACTTTACTCATAATACACTTCCCCCCTGTGGCAAGACCCAGGGAATTTACAACACCCAAGTCCCCAGGAGCAATCGGCACAGACAAGTCACACTTTGCAGTCAAAGTCTCCAGCAAAGCCCCAAGAATTCGCCTCCAAAGTTGCCCCACGAGCAATTTTTTATCCAAGAATATTCTTCTGTTACGTTCCAACCAGATTTGCCAAACAATCAAACTAGGACCAATGCTCCAAGCAATTTTAAGAAAAGAGGTTGTAGCAGGAGAAGAACCCTGTCTCTTCCAAAAATCCTCCAAAGAAGAGACATGGCAACACGGTAAGCTCCAAAGATTCCACCAGTGATGCCAGATAGTCTTAACAAAAGAGCACTGAAAAAATAGATGTGATAAGCATTCATCATGCTGACCACATAGAATGCACATGGAGGGGCCCTGGAACCCACGTTTGCAAAGATTATCCCAAGTAAGACACTTACCTTGAACCACGAGCCAAGAGAAAAAATTACACTTAGGCCAAGCAAATTTATTCCAAGCATGCTTCCACCAAGAAACCTGGGAGCTTCCAAAGACCTGTTTATCCAAAACCTGATAACCAGAGGCAACCGAAAATTTTCCTTTCAAGTCAGGTCCCCAAGCAAGCACATCAGCCCCTTGGAGAGAATTGCAGACACGACTCGATAAAATCTTAGCAAGCTCTTGACGATCCTCCACTGCACCACCAGGAGGCCAATCCAAGGGGCTCTTCCACCTAGACACAGAAATTTGACCCAAAGATTGTTGAGATTTAAAATCTGCCACATGACTCCAACCCGCCTCCACAAAAATCTGGCACAAATCTTGGAGATGGGGATGAGATGACACAATGGGTGGGTATCCATCCCAAGAATCATACCAGAAAAGAGCATCTCGACCCCCATTACAAATCCAAAAAAGTCCCTGTTTAACCAACTTGGCACCACGTTTAAGGGTACTCCAGATCACAGAGCCTTTCCCTTCCATACTAAACCTTGATACCTCCCTACTTTCTACTGCCCCCAAATATTTGAAGGTCAGAATTTTAGCCCAGCACATATGCTGTTGAGAGCACCAGCGCCAATACAACTTAGCAGCCAAGGCCTGCCCATTCAAATCAGCCCGCCGTAAACCAAGACCCCCCTCTTGCTTTGGCCTACAAACAACATCCCACTTCACAAGACTCCATTTTCTATGAAGAAGATTACCAGCCCACAGAAACTGACGAGACAATTTCTCGAAATCTCTAATAAAACTTGAAGGAGCAGAAAGAACAAAGCATTTATAAATAGGAAGAGCCTGGACCACCGACTTTAAAAGAGTCACTCTACCTGCTGAAGAAAGCCACCTGCAAGTCCAATGACTGACCAATCCTCGAAACTTATCAAGAGTCTCTTGCCAAAACCTTTTGGGGAGAGAGCGAACAGCAAGAGGGATTCCAAGATAGGAAAAAGGAAGCGAACCAATCTGAAACCGAAGGATACCAGCAATTCTCCTTTGAATACCTTTAGGAGTGTGGAAGAAATATATGAAGGACTTCCCCTCATTTATGCATTGCCCAGAAGCTGCCAAGTAACTGTCCAAAACACTGCGCCAATTGAGAGCCTCCTCAACCTTAGCCCTACCCATCAAGGCAGTATCATCTACAAATTGCAGATGAGACTGAGGGGGAATACCATCTCCCCAACTCCATCCCTGAAGCAATCCACTAGCAACCTGAGCACGAATGAGTCTTCCCAGGCCTTCCGCAAGGAGGATGAATAAGTAAGGAGATAGGGGATCTCCTTGCCTAAGGCCTCTAGAAGCACCAAACAAACAAGTGGGCTCACCATTGATAAGCACCGAAAAGGAGGAGGAAGTGACACAACTCCTAACCCATTCAATCCAACCCTCAGCAAAGCCAAAAGCTCCAAGGATTTTAAATAGAAAACTCCATTTAACACGATCATAAGCTTTAGCCATGTCTAACTTGATAAACATAGATTTATCTTTTGAGGATTCCATAGAATGGATGGCCTCAGCAGCAATAACTACCCCATCCATGATCTGTCTTCCAGCAACAAAACCCCCCTGCTCTTCAGAAATTAAGTCATCAAGCCAAGGCTTCAGCCTTTCTGCGATCAACTTAGTAATAATTTTATACACAACATTACATAGAGCTATAGGCCTAAACAAATCCAAGGAGTTAGCTCCCACCTTCTTAGGAATAAGAGCTAAAAATGTAGCATTTAGGGACTTCAACATTTGTTTATGCATAAAGGATTCTTGGACAACCTCTAAAAGGTCCAATTTAACCACTTCCCAGAACTCCTGAAAAAATTCAATGGGGAATCCATCAGGCCCAGGAGCTTTACCTTTCTTCATCTGGAATACAACCTTCTCAAGCTCCGACAAGGTAATAGGAGCAAGCAATGATTCATTCATTTCATTAGTCACCAGCTTCGGGATACAATCTAAAATTTTAGCTTCATCCTCCTCCGCAGGAGGCGAATCCTCAGAGAAAAGGGTAGAGAAATATCGAATGCATTCAGCTGAAATAGAGGCTGAAGAGGACAAAGATTCCCCATTAGGCAACAGAATAGAAGAAATAGCATTACCTTGTCTCCGATCCTTAACTGAGTTATGGAAGAAAGCAGTGTTTCGATCCCCAGCCTGGAGCCATTCAATACGAGACTTTTGTTTCCAAAAAATCTCTTCTCTTAACTCCCATTCCTCAAGCTCTTTTGTTGCAGCAACCTCTAATAAACTCAGCTCCTCTGAGAGGCCTTGATCTCGAATTTGTCTGGTAATTAGGTCTAGATTATCTCGCGCCTTTTGCTTTTCCTGAAATAAGTTACCAAAATGCTGCCTATTCCATCTTTTCAATCTGTATTTAACATACTGGAGCCTCTTTGAGAAAGAGTACATGGCAGTGCCATATGCTGGCTTCCCCTGATCCCACCAACTAGGGAGCAAAACATGAAGAGATTCATCCCTAAGCCACATGAGTTGGAACTTAAAGGTCTGTCTAGCACACCGTTGAGGCACATCAACCACTAGCTTAATAGGCCAATGATCAGAACCACGACCATCCAAAATTTCAGAGCTTATCAACCACCTGTCCCCCACCCAAAAACTAGACACCAAAAATCTATCAAGTCTTTCAGAAATAGAGGCATCGCCAATTCTCCTATTATTCCAAGTAAAAAGACCATTGCCAGGTTTGATATCCACAAGATTCAAAGCAGAGATATTGTCCTGGAGCAATAATGCAGAAGCCTCCAACCTTGCAATACCACCTCGTTTTTCTGCAAGCTCCGTGATAGCATTAAAATCGCCTCCAATAATCCAAGGATGGTAGGGAAATAAGCTGCGAACTAAACGAATGTTGGACCACAAAAGTTGCTTTCCTTGCAACTCCACAGGCGCATACACATTGGAGAAGAGAGCAATTTCCCCTGACATAAAACAAGAGGCCACCATGGAAAGGGAGGACCTGAAAGACACCCACCAAAGGGGGCAAATCTTACGCGGGTTCCATAAACATGCCACCCCGCCAGAAGACCCTTGAGCACCAATGCATTGGCATCCACCATTCCCCCATAACTTAGGAACTAGATCCATCATACCCTCCACAGAGAGCTTAGTCTCCTGCAAAAAAAGAACATCAGGCGAATGACACCTAATCAAATCCCGAACAGCTTTTTGTCTAGGGCCACTGTTCAAGCCCCTAACATTCCAAGAGAGAACTATCATTTCGAGGGGCATGAAAAATGCGAATCCAGAGTCTTGACTGACCCTGACTCCACCAAAGTCTCCCCTATCATCTTAATCTTTTCCTCATCCTTCTTTCTTCCCAGCTTAGAAATTTTCTCCGGCCCCCCCTTCTTGAGAACTTTTTGCAGAACAACCAACTGAGAGGACGCCTTAATATTCTTCTTGCCCACCTCTGGACCAACTTTTTGCAAGAGGTGAACCTTATCTACACTATCTTTCACTACCTCAGCACTACCACCCAACTCAACTTGAACCTCCATTTGACGATCTGTCCCTAGAGCCGAAGTCCCATCAGTAAGCGGAGCCATAATCCCCTCTGAGTTGAGCAAAACCTGACTAGAATCTTTCCCAACCTCATCTAAGCATGGCACTCCCATACCCCCCTCCTGTTGGGGAGTAAGCATTGCCTCAACTAAAGGGCCATGCTGATCAATATCCAGAGTCCCATGATCTAGATCCAAAAATCCTGGGTTCACCTCCTGTTGACTAAGATCCTCTAGCACCTCAAACCTGTTGAAGGTGTCCTCCTCCTGCCTGTCCTTCAAAGTCCTTTTATGACCTTTATTTCTGTTTCGGCCTCTAACGGGAATAAATCCATCTTCCCTACCACCAGAACCCTGAATGGGGTCCTTGCCCTTATCCACCCTAGGTGGATTAGCTGAAGGTTGAGAAGAATGAGCCTCCAAAGGCTTGGCCTTTGGACATCTGCGCAGGAGGTGACCATACTCATGACAGAAACGACAACGGAAGGGAAGTGTTTCATAATCCAGCTGTTGCACCCATGAATAATCTCCTGCACTCACTTCTAACGAGTCTGGCAATGGCTTACTTAAATCAATTTCTACACAAAACCGGGCAAAAGTCATTACCTTTTTGAATTGTGTTTGCTGAGAAGAACCCACAGGTTTCCCCAGCTTCGAGGCTAATAGGCACAACACATCCTCTCGCCAGCATTCCACAGGGAGCCTTGGAAGACGGACCCAAACCGGAACCCGATTCGGAAGTTCCTCTGCCGGGTTGAAGCCAGCATGCCATGGCTTAATAAATAAGCCCACCTGGTTATAAAAATACGGGCCCCCTTCAAAAATCCTATTCCGATCAGCCAAACAATCAAAAGTAACCATGAAGTAGTTATTTGCCAGGAGGCGGATCTCCATCTCTCCCTCAGGCATCCATGTCTTTTGAGCCCACATCTCCAAGAATTGCAAAGAAATTTTCAAACCTAAGAATTTGCAATAAAGAGAATGTCGTGCATAATAATCAATGTCTTCAGCCAACATCTCCATTGGAATGACTACGCTCGGCCTCTCTTTACACCGTTCGAGGCACCCATTAATCTTCGGAATTCTAGGCCCCCCTACCGAGCCCATCTCGACTTTCTCAGGTTCCACCGAGAAAAGATTATTATCAAAAATCTTCGAACCCTGTGGAGAGGGTTTCGATCCAAAAGCAGAACGAAAGTCCATATTGGGACAAACCCTAGAAGATTCTCCAGTATCCATCAAAGAGCACACAACGCAAGATGAGCAAGCAAGGCCCAAATAAAACCAAGAGCCCTTCGAAGAAGGCACACTCCACTGGACACCAAGGTCGCAACCCCCCAACCCCAGAATACACACCTGCTGCAAAAGAAAAGAGCCTCCCCCCAAATAGCGTAAAAAAACCCACCCCCAAGAAGCTTCAGAGAAGAAGAGAACAAATCCGACCCCCAACTACACATGCAACCACCAAAAGACCACATGCAGGCCGAGCCTAGATGGCTGCGGCCTCATGCAGCGCTTGCAGAGCCATCCTTCACTTCTACTTTCTCAACCTACCAGGAGGTCATTCTGAATACTAACCACCAAACACTTTAATTTTTTAACTTGGTTTGAGATTTATGAATATGATCTGGGATTCAGGAACACTGGCATTTGAAGTTGGCATCTTACATTTACAAGGAAGAAGACTGTCACTAACAATATGGCAGATCTTAATCATCGTGGTCTATGATGAGTAGAAAGGACTCTAGTTCACAAATACTCAGTTTGGTTTGTAGTAACACAAACAGGCACCGTAGCTCTTTCCTTGACTACTTTGTGCAGGTGGGTTGGGGATTGTAGCTCTTTCCCATAAAAGTTCAAAAGGAAACTGATTCATCTTCATATGGTGGATATTGTGGCATATAAAAGGCATCACCTTAAGCATACTTTATTGTTATCTATCCAGACACAGGTTAAGGATAACATCTGTCAGTGCTCTCTTTTCAGGAATTGTAAGCTTTCCAATTGGATGCTTTGGTCGTATAAGTTATAATGGTTCTATGTTGAATGTGGGGACCCATTTCCTCAGATTCCATTAATGGTTTTCTCAGTACCACCATAACTGCATCTTTATGGTTAACTGCCAGTTTTCCAAATGCGACCTTTATGACAAGTGCTAAGAGATTGATTGTTTACATGCTGCAAAGTTATTCTTCAAGCATGTTTGGAGCAATTTTAGGCTGCATCTCACTATCTTTCACATCACGATTCAATCTTCTCTAGTAACTTTTGAGAATCTTTATGGAAGCTTCAATTATGCTCCCCTTCATTTCATTGCAAAACGAGGAACAGATTCTTATTTTGATACAGCCAAGGGAAAGCAAAACAAAAGGCAGACCAAATAAAATCTGTACCATAGCAAATGAACACAGCTCCGTACAGCCAGGGGAAAGCAAAACAAAAGACAGACCAAATAAAATCAGTACCATAGTAAATCAACACAGCTCCATGCTCACAAGAGCTAACTTTAAAGTGCAAAACATAAATTGAACATGTTGATGACTCAGGGATCCAACATCATATGCCACCATTAGATTCTAAAGCTTTGACTTCATCGCCATTATCTCTTGGGAAACCTCATCCACTTCCGCTGGGGCCTGGGCTACCCTTTTGACATTATGTAAATGTTCATATAATAAAATGAGTGGGAAGAGTCTATTTTTCAAGATCTTTAGGGTCGAATCTTCTTACCAAATAGCAGGGAATTTACATGTTTTAAATTGGTTCTTTATTAAACATATTATTGGGGATCTATTATGGAGCCACAGCCCAACTATAGCAATAACATACCTATTACAAATATCTATTGAGGACTGCATAGACGATACTGCATATACAAAACACCCAAAAAGACACCAATAGCATCTCTATACAGCTACAACAAAAATCTCTAGTAACAGAAACAGCAACAGCCACCTTAAGCCATACAGGTGAGGCATACAACACTGCAAAATTAACTGGCATAATACAAAGATGAAAGATCAAAACAACCAAACCAGCAGCACCTGAAGCCACCTACAGAAAACATAATGTCTACATTGGATCCTGAGCACAGTCACTACTAGGAGGTGTGGTCTTCCAGCTTTCTGAGATGCAACTGTAAACCCCATTTGTAGATATTGGAATAACCTCCAAAATAGGTGCAAACACACTGGAAGTAGACATAGCACCATGAGCCTGTAATTATTTGATAATCTTTGTTTGCTGCACTGCCCTGGTCAACAAAACATTTTCTAGCTTCCACATTGTAAAGCCGCTACCCAACTCCAAAGTGCCATTATGGAAAGAAAGCACCATGTACCTCATGGCCATACACGGGTCTTAGCAGAACCCTGATATCTTATCATCCATGGGCAACTCATGCACTTCCTCCTACAACAGCATTGTCAAAGCTTCCAACACTGCACTTGTGGGTTGATGCCTACGTTTTCCAGAAGCATACCTTGGCTCTCCTGAAACCTTAGTTGCCGGATTCGAGATTTTTGGCTCCCACGTGCCCGCCTCCGAGCGCTTTGGGCACGGACAAGAAAGAGCGCCTGAGCACGAGCGCCTACTGAGTCTTCTGTGGAACGCGCTTGCGCCGGGACCCACAGAGAACCCGGGGGTGGCTGGGCGCTCCCAGACATGCCCGCACGTGCCCAGACGCACCTGCGGACTTTGGGCGTCAAAAACGAAAAAAAAAATGACTTTTTTAATCATTTTAAAAGCCAAAGAAACCCTAAAACGCATTTCTAATATGATTCTATCACTCTTTTCTCATTTCATTGCTCTCACAAACACATTTTGCTCTACATTTTTTTCATTTTGCAGGTTGAAGAAGATTGATCAAGTGCAAAAGAAAGTGAGGATAATTTGCACAAAAGAAGATCTAATCACTTGAGGTATGCATTTTAACTCATTTTTTCAAGTTTATGATGGATTCTTTCAAGTTTTTGAAGATTTTTTGCAAGTTTTTGAAGATTTTTTCAATTTTTTTCAATTTTTTTTTATAAATTTTTTTTTAGAAAAGAAATAAGATTTGCTATTTGTTTTAATGTGTTTTGGTGTTCATTTTGTAATTTGTTCAATATTTTATATTTCTTATAACAGTAAAATCAAAGTTCAAATGGCTACAAGTTCAAGTTCAATGGGTGTTCCTGCTGGTAAAAACCAAAAGTATAAAATTGATGCAGCATCTCCTTTATGGCATCATACTACAATGGTTGAACAGCTTCCAAGAGGTGGGGCATTTGTTTGGATTTGTGATGAGTGTAAAGTCACATTTAAGAGCTCATATAGTCGAGTGAGATTTCACCTTTGTGGACAAGGTGGGCAAGGGATTAGACCATATGGAGGGCCAAATAAGAAGGGGTTGTCAAAGGATAAAATTATGAAATACATTGCTGAACAAGAAGAAGCTGATGCGATGTCTGAAAGAACAAAATTAAGAACCCATCCTTTAGCAAAGAAAAAATCAATTACTTTGCCTGCAGATTCAGTAATGGCCTCTCAACATCCTTTCTTGGAGACACCCTCTGTCCAAGTAGAAAACCCCACTTCTTCCCGCAAAAGAGGACCATTGGATAGGGCATTTCAAAATGAAGCAAGAGACATCGCAGAGGAAAAAATTGCACGTTGCATTTATGCCAATGGTCTTCCTTTCAACTTGGTGAGATCACCATATTGGCATGATATGGTGGAGGCAATCAATGCTGCACCTTCAGGTTTCAAAAGTCCTGGGTATGAAAGGTGCGCACCACCTTATTAGTAAAAGAAAAAAATCATGTAGAGACATCACTCAAATCAATTAAGGATTCTTGGGTTGAAACAGGATTATCTATTGTTTCCGATGGATGGAAGGATTGCAAAAATCGACCTTTGATAAATGTTATTGCAGTGTCCCCTAAAGGGGCTATGTTTTTGAAGGCAATTGATTGTGAGGGGCAAATCAAAGATGCAGAATTCATTTCAAAAATCCTCATTGAGTCCATAGAGATGGTGGGTCCGGAAAATGTTGTTCAAGTCATTACAGACAATGCAAAAAATTGTCGGGCTGCAGGTATTTTGGTTGAGCAAAGGTATGAACACATTTTTTGGACACCATGCACTGTACACTCCCTTAACTTGGTGATGCAAGCAATTGGCACTCAAATAGAATGGGTGAAAGAAATATACCAAGAGGCTGAGGAGATCCAAATGTTTGTGACAAACCACCATATGTCACAAAGCATCTTCAGGACTTTCTCGAGATTGGAATTGTTGAAGGTAAATTTAATTTAATTATCAATTATAATTTATTTTAATTTTTTTAATTTTATGGATTTATATTTTAATGTGTTATTATTATTAACTTATGTTTTACATGATCCTAGGTTGCGGAGACCCGATTTGCATCACACACAATCGTTTTGAGACGACTTGTGAAGGTGCGAGACGCATTGGGTGCCATGGTTATTAGCAACCAATGGAGTATTTGGAAAACATCAAGTTCAGAGAGGGCCCGAAAGGTCAAGTCATTGATCCTAGGGGATGATTGGTGGGATCGTGTGGCCTATGTCTTGAGATTCACTGATCCTATCATGACTATGCTTAGGTTTGCTAATACAGATAAACCATGTTTGGGGGATATCTATGATGGTATTGACTCCATGATAGAAAAAATAAGGGTGATAATAGCAGAAAAAGAGAATGACCCCCAAGAAACATTTTTTCATAGAGTTGAAAAAATCATTCACCACCGGTGGGCCAAGATGAACACACCATTGCATCTCCTTGCATATGCATTATCTCCCAAATACTATAGTTCACAGATACTTGCTTTGCCAGGGAGAACTCCACCATATAGAGATAGTGAAGTTGCTAATGGGTACAAGCAAGCATTCAAAAGACTCTTCATAGATCCAAAAGTGGTGGAAAATGTTAGGAAAGAGTTTGGCTTGTTCATCATAGGACGAACACTTAGTCCTTGTGCTACTCAAGACCAATACAAAGTAGATGCTTGTACATGGTGGTACCTCCATGGGCAAGATTTTATGTTCCTCCAACCTCTTGCAATCAAGATTCTATCACAAGTAATTTTTATTTTTTAATTTTTTTTATTTAACATTTGTATTGTAGACTTTAAGTTTAGTAGTACTACTTACCATTATTTAATTTATTTTGCATTTTTATTTCTAAGTTATTTTGGTTTTCTCTCCAATTTCAACAGGTTGCAAGTTCTTCTTCGGCTGAACGAAATTGGAGTACATACTCCTATATCCACTCAGTGAAGTGTAACCGGTTGGGTGCAAAAAAAGCAGAAGACTTGGTTTATGTCCATTCCAACTTGCGTCTTCTATCACATAAGCAAGATGAGTACAAGGATGGTTCAATGAAGAATTGGGACATAGCCCCTGAGAGTGCCAACTTGGATGCATCTATTGCAGAGCTTGCTAGAGTCACTATAGATGGAGATGATGATGATGAGACTCTTGCACATGATGCACCTACTACAAGTGGCACTGGCAGTGCATTTGTTTGTGGTTCCCGTTCAAATGATGATGATCTAGACCCTTTTGATGGTTGATGAATAATTGTAATGATCTTCATTTGAATCATGACTAAAGAGTACAAAGACATATATGATATTATTAATATATGAGTATGACATATGTATTGGAATTTTGAACTATCAATTGGCATTTATGATTTATCTTTCTAAGCTTGTAGTTTATCACTAGCATTGATCAATGATTTTAGATTTAATGATGATTGATGATTGATGAAGTATCATAGACTCATAGTTCATACTATCAAATGTATTTACAATTTTGTATATTTTTAATTATATATATATAT